>JAPVRG010292581.1:0-20518 GCA_029783565.1 Rhagoletis cerasi
GACACACTACATGGAACAGTTCTATCCTAGCTTTTGTGGGTGATGGAACTGAATGTACTTCTACTATATACCATATAAATCCTCTTAAAATAATTAAGGCAACAGCATTCTTGGAATGCGAAGAAAGGGCTCCGCGAAAACCCCAACAGTTAAAACGATCCTAATCAAGTCACAGAAAAAATTATATTCAACGATGGGCAATTTGACCATATTATTTAGGTGCAATTGTTTGTTTGGGTATTGAAGGTCAGTTATATGGCTCAAGAGAACGTTGAGCTTTGCTCTTTTTTCGAAAAGTACGCTACTCTTCCCAAGAATCGTTCGTTAACAGCAAATGACTGCGACAACAGTCTTATGGAAAATATTAAAAATGCTTTGCACGACAGAGCTTCCAGAGAATAACTTGTTAATTATGCGTTTTTATCCTGTTGCCTTTTATTCTGTAATTCTCATCAAGTTTATGAAATAAACTTGATAAGAGCTTATGTATGAAAACACGCACCCTTTTAATTTAGAGGAAATGAATGAAGGCATCGTGAAAATTAGACTAAAAAAAAACTTACAGAACTATGTATTTAGACTCGAATAGAAAACAGAGAGAAGAAAGCACAAGGTTAATCAATAAAGAACTCTTTCATATCAATCGAAGTTCGAACTACATACATACGTACACATATGTACATAAAAAAAGTGAAGTTATTAAAAGAAAAGTGAAAGTATTGTATGCTATACTCATATGAAAATCTACATAAATCTGTGCAAAGTTACGAAAATAAATTAAAGAATTAATAAAACCAAGAGCTAAAGAAAATAAGCTGAAAAAACGCAACCGAATAATGTTGTGGAAAAGAAACTAATGATAAATCCACGTGACCAATGTGTATCTAAAGTGAAGTGAATTTGCTAAAAAAGTAACGCAAATGTTTTTGTTACCAAAAAAGTTTGAGCAATCGCTCCGCGCATCGCCCATACAGCCGGCCACCCCAGCACAGCCCGGCTCTGGCCTGAATCCCGAATTTCACCGCGGCTGCACTGGAAAGGCGCATGCCTGTGGCACACTGAAATCGCGCTTGGCGGCACAGAACAACAGCAACAAGTCCACTAAGAATGGCATACACACAATACACCAATCACCGGCGACGCCGCTCGCTACAAAGTCCACGCCGCGCAAAAACAGCATCAGCTCAGAGACGATCAGCGATAGCGGTTCCGAGAATTCAGCCTCATGGCATTCACACGATTCGATGATCACACAGAATGGAGGACGCACTGCGCTAGATGGCGCGCAAACAGCCGCTGTCGCACTAAAGGCTGGCGGCGCTGGCAAACCTGCGCTAGCCAAGAAACCAACACTCAGCGCGCACACTAAAGAGTATGCAGCGACAATGGCTAAAGCCTTGAAAGCGGTCGATACATCACGCTCGCCAATGGTGAGCGTCAAGCGTGCGCTCAGCCAACAACAGCGCAGCACAGCCGCGCGCACCGCATCACCTGCGCCCTCGGCTACGCAGGGGGCCACCAACGGCGGCGGCGGCGGACGGCGCATGCGACTGCATAGCGATGGTGATCACTCGGCAGATAATAGTTTATCCAGCACTGCGACTTCTTCGATGACAGCCATTAATAGCGCGCAGCAGAGCACATTCGAGCGCACGCAAAAGTATCGCAGTTTTCGTGTGGCGGGGCGAAAGAGCGCAACCACAGTGGCAGCGGCAGCGGCAGCTAAGGCCACAAATAATACGGCTTTGAGCGCACGTCCTCCCTGGAATAGCGGCGCTGGTATGCGCAATGCGAGTAATAACACGATTTATGCAAGTCCAAATAGCGGCAGCCATAGCAGCGCTGGTGGTGGCGGCGGTGGGGGTGTAGGTGCTCTTAGCACGCGCACTTACCGCAATTCGTTCCGGCGTAACACGCGCGAGGTGGTCAATTGGCAAGCGGTATGGGAACGCTCACTAGCGTTGCGGGGTTACGGCGTCAATAGCGGAGTCTTCAAGAACTACGATGAGGTTATACAACAGCAGGTTAGAATTATTACTTACTAAATTCATATCCGGTTAACTTAATGTATATCTAACCCAAATGCCATATTAGCAATTTTAAATGTTACCGTTATAAAAAGCCAGCTGACCTCTTTTCACAGCACACACACAAGTGGCGCACTGCGAGCATTTAAGGCACTTGTCATTAGTTTCGTTCGTTAAATTCAAGCCCCGACCACCCGCTCAATAAAACTCGCAAGCAATTTGATATCCCCTCCTATTAAGCCCCACTCATTTTCTGTCCAGCCGTACCATACAACTCCTCTTTTATTATGGTTGTTTTTAATTTATTTAATTGTTGTTTTCGTCTTGTAACATTAGACAGGCCATTAAACGCATACGCGCGTTCTCAGCAACTCAAATGTAACTTAGCGCATACGCTTACAATACAATCAGTTGTCCCGCAAACAAAACGCACGATCGACTCGATCAGCCAACTCAACTTAACTCAACTCAACTCAACCCCATAACCACGAATTATTCGTAGTTGCCCCTCAATCAGTCGCTTGGTCATTCATATAATTTTATTGATGCATCCACATATCTAATTTATGATTGTGTTTGTGTTTGTGTTTTTCATTCCCTATGAAATATGCGTGATCGTACTGTGTGTAGGTGGCCCCACCGCTATAAGCATATGTACATACATATATATTTACGTATCGCTGTAAGCAGCAGGAAATTCAAGACGCCTGCGCTATGGTCATCAAGCCTATCAAAATACTCGCTCGCTTATTGTACAATACTTAATTTTTATGCACTCATTCAACAAGTCTATTTAGTTACCATTCCTTGTTGTACGTCGGGTGTTGAATGAGTTCTCTTCTTGAATTGACTTTTAATGAGCTAATAAAAGAATTATACAGATGTATATTTTATAGTTAGTTATCTTGTATTTTGTGACATTTGTATGTGAGAATGTCGGTCAAATGCTGTTAGAAGACTTTCAAGATTCTTTAGTGATCATAAAAATGCAGATTATTTTGATCAGATAGTCGAAGACCGATTTATACGATCGCGATCAGTAATATAAAGTTATGTGCAAAATATTGAAACCACCGAAAAATTTCCTATAAATATTTACTGCAATTATTATTTATTCCACAAAAGCTTATTTTATTTTAGTTGTGATCGCTGCCCTCCTGGTTTCGGATAGAAACGCACAACGTTGGTTGTGATACCTTTCGACTGGCTCACCCGATTCCATCTGCTTGCATAAATATAGACCCAGTTAGTTTGTTTAAAAAAGAGTTGTAGTGTAGAGTTTCTTCGAGCTTAAGTTCGACAGACAGTCGAAAATGTACAGATAGGTACAGCGCCGTCTTCTTATATCGCCCGGTTGTCGATTTGCGTCAGTTATTCATCCCGTGGGCAGACACGTCCCTCTGCACTAGGTCCTTCATTTTTTTCGTGGGCGCCCTTTCTTCCGAAGGATCTTCTGTAGAGCCCAAGACATCACAATCGTTGTATTTTTATGCCCTTAACAATGCCCATGTCGTTAAAAAGCTCGTACACATTCCATCTCGACATCACCCTTATTTCCACGCAATTTAAAAGGAAGGGCAAGATGAGAGATAGGTGAACGTAACGGAGTTGGTTCATACGCCCTTTCAGCTCTTCGCCAGCAACTTTGAACACCTCAGCCGATATTCCGCTTGCTCCAGGGGCTTTGTTGTTTTAAAGCCGCATTATTGCTTGTCTCATCTCGTCTTGGTCGAGAGCATGATCGTGAGCTGCGACATTTGTCTGGTTTCTTCTTCATCAAACGCGCCACTTGTATAGCCATTCAAAAACATTGAGAAAAGTACCCTCCATATCTCAAGTGCACTCTGAGCGACTGTTACCAGATTTCCATCTTCATCTCTGCAAGAACCAGCCTCAGTTCTGAAACCATTTGATTTCTGCCTTAGTTTAGTCAGACGACTTTTTTTCTTACAACAACCACGGTAGTCATTAGCCGCGTGCTCTGTTGTAGCAAAGCCTTAGATGTGGGTTGCTACCCCACACCTTGGTTATGCAGCCCACCTATTATTTTACCAGCTCAAGGAAATTTGTCTTTAGCCAGAACACGTTACCAGCGGAAGTACGTACCTGACTTTTGAAAGTTCATCTGCTTTGCACTTCTTTAGACTACTCCTATAACCTGTGACTGTTTTTGACGACATTCCCGAGCTTTTTAGAAACATAAGGGCGACTTGGCTACCCGAAAATATAGCTACTGAATGGCGACCGGGCGGCTTCTTTCATAACCATAATTTCAGCTAGAAATACGCTGCAGTTGTTTAAGTATACACCACTTCCTACTCTTTGGTTTAACTGTAACCAGTTGGTAAATATTGTGGCAGAGTACGAGTATATTTCAGGACTGAATCTTCTTCCCTTCGCTTCTCAAGCCAATTGTTTTGGTGAAACCTTTTCCAAATGCTCAAGTCGGTATTGAGGAGTCTGGGTGCTCGAAAGTTGTCGAACAGGTGTCTAGAACCTTTCAATGACCAAATCTCATCTCCTTCTGTTTATTAATGGCGTTTAGTCTGGCTGCATTACTTCTTGGCCGGCTTGGTTTATGATCTATTCTAAATAGAAAATTTGCAAGCTTATAGGAAACTGATGGTTCTGCTGGTTCTGCACAGAGTCTCCATTGAGCTCGATACATTTAGTTCAGCGTTTTCCATTTTTTATTCCTAATAATAGATCGAGCTTGTCGTTACAGGCGAGGCAGTCCACTCGATGAAATCGTCTCGGAAGATAAGGTAGATTATTTCCACCCCCCTTTAAAGCTCCGGGTACAGACGGAATTATACCAGCCATGCTCCAACAAACGATTGTCGCAATAATTTATTGGCTAACGACTATTTACGTGGCTGAGCTACATATATACTAAAGCAGTAGAGCGAGATAAAAGTGGTCCTCATTCCTAAAGCAGGGAAGACAGATAGGCCACCAAAATAATTTATTCTCAAAGTGAGTCTACAGATCACGCGCAGCTTTACATTCGAGTATTCTCGCGTTTCTTAATATGGTTAACGCAAAGGTAGATCGGTTGAAATAGCCCTGCACGGAGTTGTCGGGAGTATTAAAGAAGCGCTACACAAGAATTCACAATGTCAGTCTTTCAGGATGTGGAAGGGGCCTTTAAAAATGGAATCTATCCACTCCTCCATGATTGTTGTCTGCAACCAACTACCTGTTAAGTTGGGTAGAACGGAGCAGTCTGGGGACTAATCTCTCCAAGCCAAAACTAGTACTCTTAACGAAGCAAAGCAAAATTATTAAAATGTCGAAAGAGGTGAAGTTCTTGGGGATCAGTTAGTCTCGAACCTTTTCTGGAAAAGGAATACTGAAAAGCCGAGAAGAAAAGCGCTACTCCTGCAAGAATACGATTGGGACAAACTGGCGGTCACGGTCGCAGCCAATACATTTTGTATACTACACAGCGGTAGGTTGAGCTATTACGCCCTATGACGCGTGCGGTATGGTTCCCACAAAAAATCCTTTCTACTCAACCTACAGTAATTACAACGAGAAGCGTTTCTGTATACAACCAGGCTTAGATATAAGCATGATCAACGCAGCTATATATAAACTTGAATTCGTTGTTGACAGTCAAGCTACTAACAAGAACCAAGGGTTCGTAACGACTTAAGATGATATGCGTTGAGGAATGCCGAAGATCTCTTTTATTCTCCTTGACAGCACATAGTCAATTGGGTCCTGGAACGCAGAGGTATTCCGGGAAATGGGGAAGCGCACTGGCGCGCGAGGAAAGGATCTGACATAGACTTGTTCAAAGCATACATTCCTTTGCCCCTGCGATTTCTGTCTACATAACTTGAAAATATGGCCAGAACAGCTTGTGGACTAATCTGCACACTAGCATTGTATCGCGCTCACTCTTGTCACTGCTCCATGAGCAAAGGGCACGAAGTTTGCTAAGAGGAAGAGATAGGATTCAAGATCGCAGTGCTTAGCTCAATCGGTAGGACTAAGTAGAATGATCCACTTGCAGGCCTCGCGACTGTAAGTGCATTAGGGTGGTCCAAAAATATACATAATATAAATATATATAATTTTGGAATTTTCTTGCTGCCACCCGTGGGGAAAATCAGGGACCAAAAATAACTGATCTTGATTCTACAAATTGAAAACGGTGCCCGAGTTCTTAAATTTAACGAAAAAGTTGTTTCATAACAGTTATTAGCTGAGAAATATTTTTTAATTCGCCGATAAAGGTTATAACCCAACGTTTATTTTTTACATTGCTTGATAACAGTTATTTCCCAACGATTTTTTTATGTTGTCTGATAAACGAAAAGGATATTGATTAAGATGGAGCAGAACATAAAACAAACAAAATAATCAGTGAAAAATTCACGTTTGGTCTTATTTTAAAATTTTTTTAACTCCTTTATTGTATTTTTTCTGACTTTTTTCGGATTTGGGTAGTGATCTTTCCGCCGTAGCCGAGTGCTTAGAGGTGCATACTGCCACTCCGGAAGTCCATGGCTACATTTCTGGTCACATCAACATATAAAAAAAGTGTTTCAAATAGCGGTCGCCCTTCGGTAGACAATGGCAAACCTTCGAGTGTACTTCTGCCATAAAAAAGCGTCGTCAGAGGCGGAGAAAAGTTGTAGATCTCTCCGTTTGTTATCACAACATCGAGAAGCAGAACAAGAATTGGAGAAGAAGCTCGGCCAAACACGTAGAGAGCGTTTAAGCGCCAAACATTAATTTATTGTTACCAAATGTAATACACTGCTCGTCCCAAAATAACCTAGGATATCATTTTAGAACTAATTAGGGGTTTCGCTTAAACTGGAAAAAGCCTTGAAAACTTCGAAAACCCGGTTTGATCGATAAAAAAAGATACGGTTTATTTGATATTCGAAAACTCGTGATTTCAAAAAAACCGCTCAGATATAAAAAAAAACGGTGAAAACCGGTTTGAAAAAACCGAGTCAATCACCCTAGCTATAACTTATCTTTGAAATAAAAAATATTTCTAATCTAATAACTGTTATCGAGCAACGTTTTTGCGATAAAACTGTGGAAAATTAATTTTTTCTTAGAATTGCTATAAAATCTCTAAAAATAAATATTTTCTGATCGAACGAAAATAATTCCCTTCCGAAATCTTACAAACAATAGAGCTATGATGCCAAATTTAACTCGAATACTTTACAAATTTTTTTTTTTCAAAACGTGCACGATGTGGTAACGAACACATAAAATAACAAATTTTTGTAAATAAGAGATGACATTATCGGTTACGAAAAAGTAGTTAGTAAAATTTTAAAGTTAAATGTGCATCATAATTTTATTGTTTGAAGATTTCTGATTTCGACCATTCGATTTTATAGCAATTCTACAAAAAAAATGTATTTAATCCATATAAAAACATTGAAAACTTCAAAGCCCTGGCGGCACGGGTAAATGCTATTCGATTTCCAAATAAAAAATACGTGTCTCCTTATTTTCGATATTCTTCGGTTCTGGGGGGTGGCTGGGAACACTAATATACATATCTACATATATATGTACTCATTATTTTCCCATAATATAAATTATTGGCATTCGCTTTTTTTATTGCCATCGGATCATGCTTCAATGACCGATCTCATTTGTCATTCAAGGTGGTTGACATACCATCAATACGAGTACATATAAAGTTACCAAGCTACCAAACCAATTAACAACTATTGCAAAGATCAATATCAATAAATTGTCTGTCTGAAAGAATTAAAAATTCTACCAAATTTGGCTTGAGCTTTAATAGCGAAAGATCGCCTTAGCGATCATGGCACCAAATTATTTTGCAGCAAAAATGACTCAGCCATTGTTGGCTTTTGTACGAAAGCAATAAATTTCTTAAAATAAAATTATTATAATATTTTTTTTTGGTTCTTTGGCGTGGCATTAAGATTAAAATCGCTAAACGAGAATGTTCAAGCTCATATTTTAAAATGCTCGTTCGAGTGAAGTGTCAAGCGTTGGCAACACTGCCGCTGTCATGCCACCCGGCTTTGGATGGCAGAGTACAGTGTTACGAGTTGGTCAAAAATATGTTAAAAATTTTGCGGCAAATATTCTGAGCGAAACCTTTTTAAACGTATTATTTAAGAGAGCCTCAAACGCAAACATGTATGTGAATGTGGAGGAGAGAATACAGGGGAATGACTTGCATACATATGTATGCGCTATCAAGGTGGACTAACGAGTTCGCTAGGTCTGCAGCATCTCTTGAAGAATAAGTAGTCGAGACACTTATCTAGCCGCTCGGTGTAATCTAGAGGAAACCACACTTGCAATTCGCACGAATAGCTGAAACACTATGAAACAACCTACGAACCGGCAAAACTACTAAGAATAACTTCGCTGCACTATGACAAATCAAAACCCTGAGACCTCTTAACGAGGTCAGAAAGGATAACGTCAGGTTAACAGCCACCTTGGTGAATATGCTTCTAAAATGGGCTTCCCTTTTAACTATCGGCGCCGTAGCTGTAATCCTAAAAAAAAAATTAAAAAAAAAAAATTAGAGAGCTGTCTGTAGTTCTTTCGTGGGTGCAAAATCTTTTGTAGATTTCTAAATGTTCCATTTATAATATAAGTGCATTCATTGACAAGTCCAAGTGCTTTGAAAATATGCAGAATGGTGACAGAAGATGATCTCAAAGGTTCCAAGTTAAGCGTATCAAAGTGATAATTAGTCGCTGATTGGGGCCATTGGGCACATTGGGTCTAGATAGTTTTCTTTAAGGCACTATAAGAAGTATTTGTATGAAGATACCATTTTTATGTTTTTCAAAAAATTTAACTTCTAATACTTTGAGCAGTAAAACCGATATTTTCTTGCTTTTTATTTTTTAGGTAAGTACTGATAATATGTTAATATTAAAAAATATTTCTTAAACAAGCTTTCTAAAGGCCAGTATGCAGCTCTCAAGAAAAGCAAAAAATCCATATAAAATGACGTACAAGAAATGGCTAAGAAATTTTCTTGTGTCAAATGTTCTTGAGGCCGTACGCAGTTCTTAAGAAATTTGCTACGCTTTCTACTACGGTTTTCTAAAGTTTTTTGTGAAAAAAGAGCACAATACCATATGTCAAAATTCCTTGGACACACACACGAAATAATGGCAATTTTTTCTTGACAGTTTTCTTAAGAGCTGCATACCAGCCTTAAATATGAACCAAATCGGACCATAAATACTGATTTTCCAAATGCCTCGACTCCTGCGCCACCTAGTTGGTGAAATATTGTTTGCAATATTCCAGCACATATGTATATACAAATGCAGTTAATAAAAGCTTGTAATACAAAAATTAAATTTTTGCAACTTTTGGAACTTTTGGGTGGTTTCTTCGGATTTTTTTTGTGCTTCCTTGGGACTTTTCTGAACTGTTTGGGACTTTTCCGATTATTTTGGGCTCTTCCGAATTTTTCGGAACTTTTTAGATTTTTTTGGGATTCATCAGATTTTTTGAAATCTTTCGAATTTTTTGGATTCTTTCGAATTTTTTGGAATCTTTCGAATTTTTTGGAGATTTTCGAATTGTTCGGAACTTTCAGAACTTTTTGGACTTTTTCGAGTTTGTGGGACTTAATTGCAGGGACTAAAAATAACAGTTATTTTTTTCAACAGTCAAACTTGACCAAATATTTTTTAAGCCCGAAATAAAAGTCCTTTCCGGATAATAAACAAACCGCTTATCCAAACTAAACAAATTTAGTATCAAATGAAAGAGGACGAAAATAGCTTTAAAACTGAAATGTCTAAACGAGGAAAGCCACCTATTGACACATATTTCAACAAAAAATGTTATTTAATTACTATAGAACAAACCTTGGGTCAGGTATATGAAATTATTTTGTATTAAATTATAAAAAAAATTCGTTATTTCTGCCCAAAAGCTATTTCAGTCCTCTTTCATTTGATACCAAATTTGTTTAATTTGGATAAGTTGTTTTATATCCGGAAAGGACTTTTATTTCGGACTTAAAAAATAGTCGGCCAAGTTTAACTGTTGGAAAGAATAATTGCTATTTTCGGTCTCTGCTTAATTGACTTTTCTGCATTTTTGGGACTACCGAATTTTTTGGGACTTTTACGTATTTTTTTGGGATTATGTATTTCAAATTTTTTGGGATTTTCCGAATGCCTCGGGACTTCTCCGATTTTTTGGGACTTATCGAATTTTTTTGGACTCACGAATTTTTTTGGACTCACGAATTTTTTTGGACTCACGAATTTTTTTTCCGATTTTTTCGGACTTTTGAAATTTTTTGGAAGTTTTCCGAACTGGACCGTTTTCCGAATTTTTGGACTTTATGTGTTTCTGGGACTGTTTCGAACTTTTTGGGAGTTTCCGAATGTTTCGGACCTTTTCTGATTTTTTGCGGCTCTTTGAAGGTTTGAGAACTTTTCCAAATTTTCTGGGTAGTTTTTAGGATTATTTCGAACTTTTTGAAACTTCTCAGAGTTTTTTTGGGCTTATCCGAATTTGTTTTGACTTATCCGATTTATTTTTGAACTTACCCGATTTTTGATAGGACAAGAATTCAAGTTTTTTCGAAATGTTTGGAAATTTTAAAATTTTTTAGAACTCTCGAAATTTTTCGACTTTTCGGAATTTTTTTGGGACTTTTCCAAATTTTTTTTTGATATTCCGAATTTTTCGGGACTTATCTAATTTTTTGGGTCTTTTTAGCTTTTTTTGAGAGAACTTTTCGAATTTTGTAGGGACTTTTCCGAATTTTTCGAGACCTTTCTGAATTTTCCCTCCCTTTTCGTTTTTATTCGACACATTTTGGTGTTTTCCGAACATTTCGGTGTTTTTCGTGACCTTACCGAATTTTCCCTCACTTTTCGTTTTTATTCGAGTCTTCAGAAATTGCGGAGGTTCAAATGCTAAAATAAGTCAAAATTTTCGGTTAAAAAATATCGGACAAATCTTGCATTTTATGTTTGCTTTAAGTAGTCGTGGGCGTGGCAGTTACATAATCTTCGCCCTATAAAGATTAAAGCATTTATATTTGAAACTAATTTGTAACCCGAATTTCATCAGAATCGGAGCACATGTAACATTTCCGTCCCCATGACTGGTGCCAATCATAAAAAAATTTCAATTTTCGTCTTTTCAAAGTGTCTCACTTCCATACCAGCATACACCAAATTTTAACAAAATCGAAGCAGGTTTCCTATTTCTAACCGCAAGTTGTGTGAGAAAAACCCACCGTGCGTTGTTGGCGGTGCTGCTGCTGCTGTTCTGCTACTCCTAGCAATCGCCGGTATGTCACTCAAATCGCACATTAAGTGCGTTTCATTTAAGCGCATATTTATTTATTAAGCCAGCGGGTGTAAATATGTGGGGACGTGTGGGTGTTGAACACAAATGCCTTAATAAATACCCATGTATGCAAGAAGTCATGTTAAAACCAACACAAACACGTGTTACATAGTACAAAGTATTTTAAATGGAACTGAGTGTTTATGCTTCTCTTTTTTCTACTTCCTTTGCGCATAACACCCCACACTGTGTGTCTGTCCACCTCTCTGCTCCGCTGTCTGTCTGTCCGTTCGCTTGTTGCGGAAGTTTTCATTTACTGTGTGGATCTACATGACTTCTTCCTTTGGAATTATGAATATGCATGCGAATACAAGCAGCTCGAACAAATAACACTCAATACAATAATAGCTAAGTAAACAGCAAAAAAAAACGCTAAGCAAAGTTGAGCTAAGCTGGCATACAAAGCGAAAAAAACGAAAAAAGGGGAAAAATTAAAATTTGTATGGAAATGCTCTTTGACGGCATTTCTTCTGGCGGGACTCTTCATCGTTGCCGTTGCCACCGGCATTACCCCGCGAGTGATTTGTTTTCTGTTTGTTGTTATTCCAACTTTTGTTGTTGTCATTGTAACACAAACATGTTGTTGACTTGTACTCAAGCTGGGAGTTGCGTGCGTGAAGTTGTTGGTGAGAAGTGAGCAACACCATGCCAGGCGCTCGGTGATGGCGCTGACGGCGTGCAGGCACTTGAAGAGGATCTTCGTCGCTTTTCGACGCGCCCCTTTGATGACTACTGACTGCTGATTGCTGATTGCTGATCGCTGACGTCGCAACGTCGCTGCTGACGATGAGGTGAGGCAGGCATTTCACGTGCGTGCTTGTGCTTGTGTAGGGCGGGCTTGTGCTGCGCCTTGCCTATTCTACTGGCTGATTACCTTTTTTTACACACATTTGTTTTCTGTTTTTTGTTATATTTTTGTTGTTGTCATAAGTACGTGCGATTAATTATCGGTATGGCACCGCGCGCTCACTTCTCTGCACTGCGCTTCTCTCGTCAATCTATATACACATCAAGTGCTCTCTTGTACGACTCCCCCTTTTCTCACCCATACAAACAATAGATTTTTTTCCTTGTTGCTGTTTATGTTTGTCTTTCTGGCTGTTTGGTCATTGACCTACGTTACGCGCTTATAACTGCATAACTCGCACAAAAAAGCACTGCTGCGTCGCACTTCTTTGCGCCCTCCCGCCCCGGCAATATTGTCTGTTGTTGCATGTAACACATGAATGCATTATTTATTAGGATCTCGGTGCACAAGTGCGTTTGTGCGCATACTATGAGTAGTCCGCTAATGGCTTTGCCAGTCTATCTGCCGTGTCATTCCTTCCCCTTCTTATGAATACTTATGTCACACAGTAGCACGTTTGGCTCCCTTCACATAGCCTTGCGCTGCGCCACTTTCGTGTATTCGTGTACTATTTGCTTGCCTTAAGCGATTTGTCACTTGAAAATGTCTTTTTTTGCATTCAAATTTTCATATTTCATTGCGCTGCTAACCTCGCCTTTTTCTTATTATACTTTCTCCCTTTATCGCAATTCATCATTTCTTTAATATACTTTATAATTTTTTTGTATTCACCTCACTTGCGCTTTACTATGGCGAAAAATTTGAACTTTTTGTACTGTGTGAAAAGTCAAATATTTCCCTTTTTAAGTAAGTTTCGCTTTTAAATGCTTGAATTTCGCGAAGCGTTCGGCTTAAAGTCTGTCACATACTACAAATTTCCACTTGTAATTTTTAGTGAGAGTTTGGTTCTATTTTATTCATTCAAATGTTTCGTTTGACATCCACGCGGTTGTTATCTTTATTTATCTTATTGATTAATTGATTTTAACTTTTTAAAAAGGTGGTAACCCCATAAAAAATAGTTTCGCAATAAATTGTTTTGGAACCCCTTTCGTTTGACATTGCTTTAGTATTTTATTTAACTTACTAATTGAATTAATTTAACTTTTCAAAAAGGTGTCAACCTCTAAAAAATAATTACCGAAGGAAATCGGTTGGAACCCCTTTTGTATGACACTCCTGTCAAAATATTTCGTTTAACTTGTTAAATAATCGATTTTAACTTTTTAACAGGTGGCAACCCTTAAAAATATTTTCGAAATAAATTGTTTTGGAATCCCTTTTGTTTGACATCCACGCGATTGTGATAGTATATTTATCTTATTAGTTGATTTTAACTTTTTAAAAAGGTGGTAATCCCATAAAAAATATTTTCGAAATAAATCGTTTTGTAAACCCTTTCGTTTGAGACCCAAATTTTTTTTTAGTATTTTATTTAACTTATTAATTAAATAATTTTAAATTTTATAAAAGATGGCAACTATCCTCAAAAATATCCTATAAGTATTTTAATACAGATTATAATCTATCTATGTACCTAATTTCTTTGAAATACGTCTAGCCGTTTTAACGTGAAAGAGCAACAAATGTACTCACACACTCACTCACAAACCTTCACATTTGAATCGGTTAACTACCAAAGGGAATAAGTCATATTTTTTTCGGTATGACAATTTTGATGCAGCTCGGTTCGTTTAAAGGAGCTCTGTCGAACTTCATCAAATTTCCCATATCGGAAAAATGCTGACTTATTCCTTTTGGTAATTAATCGATTTATTTATAATATTGGTAGGATTTCAGAAACGAGGAATTTAAACCAAAGCAATTACAATAATTTTGTTCTTATTCAAAGCTTAACTATATAGTATATACATAGCTACATATGTATATCTTACGAAATTTGTAAACTAAAAAGAATTAAAGTAATTAGTATTCAAACACATTTGTATGTATTTCAACATGTGCATTTCTGTCCTTCCTCAGAACTTTTTTTTCCTAATGAATAATCGCTTGAAGTACACAAATTGTTTGTCATCACCTGTCGGAGTGAAGTAAGACAGCAAAAGAATGAGTGTCTTCCGTCTTTTCTTCTATTACAAGTACATACTCATGCCACTCATGGTGCCTAGGTGATGGGATTACATATTGTAGATACGTACATAAGTATGTATGTATGAATTTATTTCCCAAAATTGTGGTTCCTTGTTCATTTCAAATCTTGCTTTTGTTTGATTTTGACTTTGTTTATGCATAGCTTAAGTTATTCGATAGCGATTGAGTGGTGAACAGTCAGAATGGAAATTAACCAGTAATAAATTTGATTGACACATCCCAGTAATGGGTGTGGTATCTGATAAAATCCTTATCTCGCAATGTTACATAATGTAGTTATGTTTTGATGTGACAGTAAGGGCACAAATAATACGTCTACTAGTAGGTGTGCGGCCTGTTCGACTAATTTTATAATCTTAACGATTGGTAGATCTGAATAGAGACAAACGTTTTTAATTTCAATGTACGCTTCAATCGGGAAAGTGCCTAAAAGGCAAAACATGTTTCAAAACAACGTGCTAATGTCAAAATAAGGGACGGTTTTCCCAAGTCCTAACCCGGTATGACCTTCAACCATCTCTATAGCTGAATAAATCCCTTCAGCCTTCAAACCAGACCCTTTAAATACCTTTAATGACCCTCAGGGAACTCGGCCGTATTTTTTCTTAGAAATCGTTTGGTGGTGGGTGCTCTAAACCGCCAATCAGTCGGGAAAGTATGTATATCATCCTAAGGTCGAAGACTGGTTCATTAGACAGCTAATTCTGAAAGATGCCCTATTATTATAATATTTATGGTAACGATAGAGTTGAAGAATTGCCAAGAGCCGGTGTCGGCTTTAGTGAATTTACATATGGGCTGACCGAAAGAGAAATATGCCTACATATGGACCTATCAAAATGGCTAAATAAAGACGGAGAAAGTCTGGCCAATTAATGAAAAATTAAGAACAGAGTATCTCCATCGTAGGTCAAGAAGAGATATTTTCGGAATAAGAGTTAGAATAACAAAATACTGGGCCTCTGGTGAATTTGCGCCAAAATGAGTCTGTCGTACAATATACAAGGAAACGATCCTCCACTCCCACTGACCAGTTCTGACGCATAGACACTGGGATGCTACTTCATGCGAAATTCAAAGGATCGTCTCGGCAAAACCCCATCCCAAAAGCTTGATGGTGGCAAAGCAGAATACTAGGGACGAGTTCGATCTGTTATTGAACGAGTCTTCAATGGTGAACTTTTTCTTAGTACAATTAAATTTCATTTTTTCATTCCGTTGACGATTGAACGATTTGGTATTAAAAATTACGATTTTAGACTACCCGCCGCTATCTGTACGTATTTTAATTTTTTTAGTTTTTGTTTAATATTTAAACAAGTACATTCTAAAGAAATGGAGTTGAAACAGAAATGCAACTCTTGTATAATTTTTACCATTTTATACTGTGAAATGTGCTGATAGTTACGTTTGTCTTTCATCAGCTATCGTACACTGAGCAAGAACAACATTTGATATTTATACACCAAAATGGGAAAATTTGTGAAATTGAGTAAGAGCTACACGATTTATTTGTGTAAATATTATTAAAGATTTTCCAGTTTTTGGACCAGCTTCAAGTGCACCCAATGAGGAAGTGCCCAAGTGTGAGTGCCGGATTTATAGACGTCGTTTTTATAGTGAAATTTGTGATCAAATTAAACAACTATTTAATTTTAACAATGTTGTTATACAAAGTTTAAGTTTTATGGATCCGCAACAAGTTGTTGAAAAAACAGCTGCTTTACATTTGCCTTGTAAAAGTTTCCACCCATAATCGATCAGAACACTGCTCAAGATATTAATCATTTTTTAACTTTAAGGTATATTTTGACGATATTGATGAAGTTTCTCCTTAATTTTTTTTTTTAGAAAACTACTTCCAACATCAAAAGAGTCTATTCTACATACTCTTTTTCCATGCAAATTCGTTTAGCATTTAATGTGCTTGCCGCACTCGTCAGCAAAAAAAGAACGAGAATTTAAAAAAAAAATAATTTGAGCAAAACAAAAGTCAGAAATCTTTTGAAAATTTAAACATTACAAGAAATCAGGGTCAAGGGTATTTGAAATTAAATAACTTTTGTGCCATAATATCGAACCGCTAATAATTTAGCTCAAAAATTTAATACACATGTAACTAACAATCTCATGAGATATGAAACAAAGTAAATTTTGTATGCAATAAACATTTCATGATACAAGGATGGTTTTGTTATGTGTGTTAAAGACTAAAAAAATCGAAAATGTTTAAATTTTTTAATTGACGATTTTATGCCAAATTTTGACGATTTTTAAGGCAATATTTGACGATTTAGAAAAAAAAATATGGTAACACTGGTTATATGAGCCAATTCCTAAGTTTTTTGTTTATTAGGTTGGAGCTGCTTCGGCCGTTGAAGTAAATTTTCTTCTGACCGTTCTACCTAATCTGACAAAGTAAGGCCTTTTATTTATATATCAATGACTCAAAAGTTGTATAGGCGAGTGAAAGCAGTTTTTATCACAAAATCTGGAAGGTGTGGACACATCTACATACATACATACGTTAAGGATTTTTTTGTTGGCATGCGATTTGCAGTTGTGGTAAAAGAAGCCAAAATTTCGTGAGCACTAGAACAATCAACAGTGAAATTTATATCAAGCAATGCTTCGACCATTTTTAAGAAACCATAAGGTATTTTCCTATTTTTGATCGGATCTTGCATCGTGTCACTACGGTAAAGTGACTCTTCAGTGGTACCAGTAAAATATCATAATTTTTGTTCCTAGAGACGTGATCCCATCCAATTCAGTGATGCCAGACTGTGTGGCAATTTTCCTATTTGAGCGATATGTTTCAACAATAATTATTAAAAGGGGGAAAAGGGACATTTCAAATAAAAAAGGATTTTCATGTAACACAATTCTGGATACATAATTGATCAAAATTCAACTAAGAATATTCGGCACTCTTACAAAATTAATCGCTCTGAAGATATGATGTGGAGTAAAATTATACATTCCTTACAGATTTCAGGCGTTAAATTATAAGCCTTATGCTAATGTAAAATACGCCTTATATCAGGCGCGAATTTTTTGGAGGGATGGTACCAATGCGACACAGTGGGCGCTGCTGTGTCATTTGTCAGAAAATCGTAGTTGGCAACCCTTACTACTGAACAGTGGTTCATATCTCTAATCCTTGTCTAATTCTTACTAAATCTTTATAAATCAGTCATAACTTGAAAGCTTAAAAATTTTCCCTTCAAAATCCTGGGTTTGAACAAAACTGAATTTCGAAAGAAAATGAGCTCCTCGTTAAGGTAACGATATGAATTTTACCTTTTTACTACTGAAATATATGTTTTGAATTGCTTAAAAATTTGGTGGGATTTTTGATTTAAGATGTTGGTAATTGACGGTTTTTCAATTTTGGTTGGTAATTTAACAGGGAATGTCTGGCACCACTGATCCAATTGCCCTGAGCTTGGGCCGTTCGATAGATATTGGGCTCTACTGAAAAGGGAATTAAAGCCAACAAAAGGGACGCAAGCGGTGTACTGCAAGCCGAAAAATTCAGGAAGATACCATCAAGGCACCAATGAGAAGTCTTCCAGAGAAAGTAAAAAAATTTACGCTTCTAAATTATCTAATTTTTTTAAATTATTAAATTAAGCTGTCTTCTTATACTGTTCAGAAAAATGGGGTTTTTGATACTTTTGAACAGATTCTTAATCTACGAAAAAATACTCAAATTCTCAAAAGCCAGTGTTATCAGCAGGGTTAGGATTTTAAGGCATTTGCCTATTTTGTCTGCTGGGTCGTATCTGTAAACAAATTAAATAATCACGCGTTTCATGTCATCCTTGATTAAAAACATTCATTTTTATTTTGCCTTTTTTTGCCTTTTTTGATTATATTGCCTTTTTCTTGCCTTTTTAACATTTATCTCTTCATTTTAATACTTTTATGTTTTACAACACTGGAATTCGACTCTTCAGCTGATTGCTTGTTCTTCTTCACCTTGCACGTTGAGGATGTTTGTTGTAGATTAGGTAATTGTGCATATTTACAAGTGAAAAAAGAATCAGATGGTTTCCAAAAACACTTAACACCTGAGATCACCTGATTTCCATTACTACAGGGTTAGGTTAGGTTTGGTTATGGTGGCAGTCCCCCGAGGGGAAACTCACTTAGACATCTGGTTGTCCGTTGTGATACCACATTAAACAAAAATTTTTTTTAGGAACGGTAACTGTGTTAAAACTAAGAGAAGCGCTGGGCGCTTACAACAAAGTTCCGCAGACAGCTGATGTCCACTCCCAAGAGTCCCTCGGGAGTGTTGAAGAAATGTGCACCGAGGTGCTTAAACCTTAGTCTAACGAATGCCGGGCAGTTGAGGATGAAGTGCTGAGATGATTCCACCTCGTTTTCCATGCAGCTGCGGCAGTAGGGATCCGTGACGATATTGAGGCGCACCGCGTGGTTTCCTATAGGACAATGTCCGGTCAGTACACCTATAAGAGTTGAGAGCTGGCATTTAGCTAGCTGCAGTAGCTCCCTTGACCGCCCGCGGTTCACAACTGGCCAAAAAGACCTTGCAACTTTGCATGTCGGGGGTTTTTCCCAGCGCTCGCTGAGCCAACTGTAAGCCCATCTGTCCAGGAGCAGACCGCTGGTTGCCAACGGAACTCCTATGCCCTCCCTGTCCGAAGTGATAGTCTCGAGGGTGCCCTGCCTAGCCAGTTCATCAGCCCTGCAATTTCCAGGTATATCAATGTGCTCTGGGACCCAGATCAGCTTGACCGGAAAGTAATCCGAGGCAGTTGAGAGGGAGGTCAGGCATTCCCCGACCAGTTTTGAACATACCATTAGCGGTCCCAGCGCCCTGATTGCCGCCTGGCTATCAGTGTATATATTAACCTTCCTTATCGACAATACATTGGTACACAGCCAATCGGCTGCCTCTTTTATAGCGGCCACCTCGGCCTGAAAAACGCTACAGGGTTACACTCAATATCTATAAAAAACCTTAAACATACTCTGACAAAAAACAACAGAAAGTTATATGAAGTGTATGAGTTATTGACCAAAACTGTTTAAAATATTAAAATGATAAATAAACGATCTGAATTGATTAAATTAAGTGCATATTTTGCCACTTTTTAAGCTGATTTTATTAACTTTAGGCATTTTAATCATCTCTGCTTTCTTTATGTCCTGGTTCAAGAACACCCTGTAAAACATTTTGATATTAACCAGGCAGAAGAAAAACATTTTTCACTTGTAAAGACCAGTATGCAGCTCTCAAGAAAAGCAAAAAATCCATATAAAATGACGTACAAGAAACGGATAAGAATTTTTCTTGTGTAAAATTTTCTTGAGGCAGTACGCAGTTCTTAAGAAATTTTCTACGCTTTCTACTACGGTTTTCTAAAGTTTTTTGAGAAAAAGAGCACTAGGCAACAGGCTGGTGAAGTATCAGATGTCAAAATTCCTTGGATACACACACGAAATAATGGAAATTTTTTCTTCACCGTTAAGAGCTGCATACTGGCATTAAGTGTGCAAAATGGATACGGTTTGACATTTTCAAATTCGTGCGTGTTTGCAAGTCAAATATCTGCGAATATTTAAAATGTCCAAGGTCGCTCTTTACGATTGATAAAAAAATTATAATTTTGTTTTAATAGTGGTTTATTATAGTATGACATATTTATTTTTTTGCTTCAGCAGTAGTAGGACAATGGATTAAAGATTAAACTTAATATGCTTTCCTGTATTTAGCTTGACGTGAATGTTCCGATGTGTCAAGGTTTCTGTACAAGCCCCATACGTATTCAGCAAGCATTACACTTTGGGATTTCCCTTTGAATCTTTCTTCCAATACCTTTATATCCTGATGAAACCTTTCACCGTGTTCATATGAAACCGCTCCAAGGTTTTCTTTAAAAAAATTGAGATGAGAGTGCAGAAAATGCAGCTTTAGTGACATCTTAACGCCAATATTGTTAAAACCGATTAGCATGCTTTCAATATTTTCTGCATAGTTTTGTGCTTTTGAGTTTCGCAAGTAGTACATACAGTTTTTGGTATCCAAGCTTCACATAAAAATCGTATTCCAAAGAAAAGAAAATATGGTTCTTCAATTGTAGGGAATATCTTTCTTCTGCTTTGAAGGTGCGTAAAATGTCCACAAATAAAA
>JAPVRG010292590.1:2853-13902 GCA_029783565.1 Rhagoletis cerasi
AAGAAAAAAAATAAAGAAGTTGTTTCGCCAATAGACCTAAAAGCGTTTTTGGTAATATTTGAAGAGAAAGTATCACTATTTTTAATTTATCAAATTGTGAGCAGAATCCATTATAATATATTAATACATAATACTTTACTGATTCGTAAATATGTATGTTCATATGTAGCAATCTAAATTTTCTTGAGAAATTCAAACATACTTTTTTAAAGAACATGATTAGCTATTTGCAAAAGGCAGTTTCAAAGATTGTTTTTATATTCTAGGCTGTTGTAGTACTAAACTTTATTTCTGATGTATGTTCGTATATGAATAAAAATGCACTAATAGATGTATGTATATGGATGTCCCTTGTTTGTGTTCGCCCTCCCCCACAAAAAATTTCGTTGGAACGTCCCTGTCTACATATGTAAATACATGTGTGTACATGCCAAATATATATGTACATATTTGCATATTTATGTACCTGGTAGCATATGCGCTAGTAATTGTAATAGAACTCAAAGCATTTCCGACGCTTGTTCAGCACAATTAATTTACATGTATATATGTATGTAACTGCTTAGCCGCTGCTGCACCTTTTGTTACCACGCTCTGAAGGGTACATTTGTGGCTTCGAAGCGCCAAAGATGCCATAAAGAAAACGTTTTAATACGCGATAGTGCTAAATACCACAAACAGCCGCTATGCTTATATGCTTCTGGCTAGCTAAAATGCATCCACACATATTTATCTATATACTCAAATGTATGTACGTGCATATGCTTGTACATATGTACGTTCTCTGCAGCAATTCGGACTCACCCTAGGCTAGCCCCCAGATAGTCCCTATTGTTACCAGTACTAGTCCCTCATAATTCCCCTGCCAATGGTTTCAACTGCCATTTTTAGCATTGGCGTGTCATTAGGAAAGGACCGGCCCACTTAAGATTGACCGTAAGATAGTCCTGGGCTAGTCCAATTTTGGAAATTTTTTTCGTTGGAGTACGATTGCGTTCTACACTTCACAGATGCTTTTTCATATTTCGGAAACACAAAATACATTTTTTTTTTCATTTTATAATCATGTTGCCTCTTACGGAATTTGAACCCGGACCCTACTGAAAGCTAACAAATAGTGGCAAGCATCTCTGGGTACTGAGCTACTGCAACGCATGTAAATGTGTGTTCAAATGTTCGCTTTGAATCAAGGCCAGTCCAAGCGATTGGGGCGTCTGCAGGGTGGTGTTCTTTTAAATTTTTTTTATTGAACTGAAAGACTACATCACCCTGTCACTGCCAAACTGTACTTTCCATCTAACTCTAGATGCAACCAAATGCCCCATTCTAACCGGTCGAATTTTAACCGGTGAAGGACTGGTCCTTTTCGGAAAATTGGCCGCCTTGTTGATGCAAGGTTTGGCCACTTTGCGCTAACAATTCAACGTCGTTGGCATCATTGGTGGAAGTGGAGCGTGGCTATCTTTAGTAAACTTTCGCGTCGGTCACTGTGAGTGCCCTTCAAGTGATTCAGCGCCTAATGAATACCAGAACGTGTTGATGACTTTCTACCAACGTACGGACATACTTAGATACTCGTATAAATTGTATGCACTTGTTTCTTGGCAGTCGTGTAATGTGGGACAAACAGTGCGAAGTGTGAATGCACTCAATTAGAGCGAATGAACTGAAAGCAACAACAAACATACCGATTTAAAAAGTGCTTTGTGCGCCGCCTACTCGCTAAAAATGTAGAAGATACTTAGATAATTAGATAAAGTACTTTTCTGCTGATAATAATCGTAGGGAGATGTTAGATTCCAGAGCAATTTTAATTAAAAAGGGTACACCACTACAAAATACGTATATAATTTTACAATATGTACATACCCTGCAGAAAAAAATTATCAATTGATTAAAATAACCAACTTTCTAGTTAGCTTTTTCGCGGGATTCCGATAAATAACTAACTTGTAATTAGCTATGAAAAAACTAACTTCAAGTTAGTTGTAAAGTCATGCAGACGTTATCGGGAGTTTGTTTTCTTTACAAGCTTCTATTTAAATATCCTCCTTCAAAATTACTTTCAATACACTTTTTTTTGCACTTCGTAGATTCTTTTTCGTATTCAGGACAAATAAAATAAAGGTCGAAATTTTATATTATCATTTCGATGTTATGTCTGATCGAATTCAAATATGAGACCATCTACAAAGAATATGTAAACAAATAAGCAAATATGTAAGGTTAAATAAAATAAGTAAATAAATAAAAATATAAAAAATTTAAAAATTCCTTTTTTAGTTTTTTATTATTGTGGCGTAATTATATTTATTTTAACAAGGTTATTGAGCTTTGTACCACGATTTGTTTTTAGGAAAAATGGAAAAAGCAACACAGTCTGAGCGGTAGAAGTTATAGCTGCTATTTCGGAGATCTCCACATCTCCTCATCAGACTTCTTTTTCTAGACTTCAGCAGGAATCGAACCCTACACTTGTTTTGAAATGGTATGCACAAACGGTTCCAAAGTAGTAAAGAATTAGTTAAATTTTCTACTACCTTCAAATGCATTACCGCAGTTGACATACAGATAAAGTGAGGTTATGTAAGTGACATCACCTTTTTATCGTTAATGTGGAATGACACAATGAGTGTGTTCGATTCAATAAAAGTCTCGATTTAACTGAACAAATGCATGTACACTTTATTGAATATTTGAATAGCATTTACATTTAGATAGTATGTACTTTAGGTCGGTGCGTCGTTCTCGGTCGTGTGCTAGCGAAGGAGTGATGCTTCGTACAAAAATGTCTGTGGTCTAGTCTCGTCTGTTTCGTTAGATGGAAGAATTAGTAGCGTGATAGGAGCAAACATGCCATACGGGATTATACCGCGCTGTTTGTGACGGCCTTTACTCGTGGTAATAGTTGTGTTTTTGTACGCACTATCGAGTAAAACACAGTAACAGTTTTTACCACGGACCGAAGAAAACAGTTATTGATGAAAACTGTCATTGAAAAATACCAATAGATTTCTTTTTGCACCGAGAATCAACTTTGACAATACATTTTTTGTATTATATATTTTAAGATTCTCTCTCTGCTTCCCACAATAAATCTCACATATTCTTAATTTTTCCGAATTTTTAAGAAGTCTCACTTCTATCACGTGCACGGCGCTACATGCGTGTTCTTTTTAAAGACTTTGAAGTTTCAAGGTTATTTAAAAATTTCAGTGCAATGTGGAAAAACAATCTGGGTATCAAATAAAATAGAAAATTTTGTAAAATTTAAAAAGGTTAAATTTTTTGTTGCCTAAGGACGAATAGGTATTGTAAAAGTCTTTTTAAATTTTTATCCTTGAATATAGTTGAAAATTTTCAGTATCTATTTTTGAATTTGTCTTAATGCCAGTATGCAGCTCTCAAGAAAAGCAAAAACTCCATATAAAATGACGTACAAGAAATGGCTAAGAAATTTTCGTGTGTAAAATTTTCTTGAGGTAGTACGCAGTTTTAAGAAATTTGCTACGCTTTCTACTACGGTTTTCTAAAGTTTTTGTTTGAAAAAGAGCACAAGGCAACTTTTGCAACCGAAATGTAGGCCCGTCCCATTATTTCTTGAGGAAAGAGTGAGGCAACAGGCTGTTGAAGTATCAGATGTCAAAATTCCTTGGACACACACACGAAATAGTGGCAATTTTTTCTTTACTGTTTTCTTAAGAGCTGCATACTGGCATTTAAAGACAAATATGTACCCGACCACATCCTCGAATTTCGTCCTTCTAATTTTATTAATATAAAAATAAGAAAATAACCAAAAAGGGCATTTCCAATACCTATTCGTCCCTGTAAACCAAAAAAATTTTAATGTTTAAAATACTACAGAATTATCTCTTTTGTTTGGTACCCATCACAGTATATAGGCCCTTATTATGAGTTGTGTTCGATTTTCGATCTTCGCTGGTCATCGAAGATCGAAGATCGAATTTGAAATTCGTATTATGAGCTGTGCAACTCTGTCGAAATTTTCGTTGAGTATCGAATTTTCTGTCAGAATTTTGCTTTCGATGCTTTAGCGAAGTGTGAGAAAAATGTTAAAAATGAAAGTACTTTGCGTTTTTTTACTTTTTGGCGCCAAAACACTAATTTTAAACAATTTTTATTAGTTTCATGCAGGTTTAAGGCCGTGAGTACTAAAAAGCTACTCGAAAGGCTGGTTTAAATTATGGAAGAAAATCTTCAATTCGCGAAAGGGATTTGCACATAGGTTCAGGCGGCACAAAAGTGCGAAAATATCTCATTTTCAACAAGTTTTTATCAACTCGCCTTGTTTTAACTTAATTTTAACTTTCACAAATTTTAATATATGCACACTATTTAGTTTAGTTACGTTGTAATAAACCCGCTTTCTTTTATTTTAATTTGCTCAATTTGAAAACAAAGCGTTTCAGCTGTCAAAAATATACTATTGTGAACAACCTAAACGAGCGATATCGAATGCAACTCATAATAGGGGCCACAGTAATCCAACTAAGCAAAACAAAAAATGTAAATATGCTTATTTGACAATTGGTTTAATTGTATTGGTTGATATTTTTTCAAAAGTTGTCATTTGCGTTGACCCAAATGAAATTCATTTTTATTATTTTCTTCTGAAAAATATTTTCAACTTTCCTAAAATAAAAAAAAATTAAAAACCAAATGCCAAGCAATTTGTTTTGTTTTTGTGCAAAAGTGCTAGATACGCTGACTTAGATTTTAGTGTACCCCGAGATGATAAAAAAAAAAAGGAATACAAGAAAAAAATTGTTATCAATAAAAAAGTGTATAAAGTGACAACGTAAATTTGAGAGTTTTATTAAAAAAGTTCAATTACTACTTAAACTCACCTCCAAAATCATTATATAAATAGGTCTAAGACGCTTGATAAATAGAAAATATCTAAGGATATGCTGCTTAATTAAGCATTTTATTGTCAATGAATTTTTTTTGTATCACCAAAAAATTGTTGGTACTTTTGCACCAGTCGTTGCCTATGGGTTAATGACAAGAAATTCCTATACACAGACATTTCTTCATGTATTAATTTTCAAATAAGCATATTGTCAATGGCTGGTTTACTGTATACTGTGGTACCCATATTGTTATTCCATATTGCACTGAACTTTTAAAATAAATCCTACCTTTGAAATCTCAAAGTCCCTTTGAAAAAAAATCCTGACATCCGAGAGGAAAACTAAAAACCCCGTTTTACTATATTTTGCCCCGTGGTGTAATGATAATAAGGTGATGTCACTTACATAACCTCACTTTTTCAGCATACCAAGTGCGGTTATGCATTTGAAGTTAATAGCAAATGTACCTAATTCTTTTTTACTTTTGCTCCGTTTGTGCATACCATTTTAAAAAAGTGTGGGAAAATATATAACTACAGGGTTTTAAGTCTGAATATGTGGTTGTATCGACAGCTCCACTCGGCTTGATCATATAATAGAACTTAAAAACAAAAAGATGTCGTAAAATAAGCCAATTTCCTGTAAGGCTTGTAATGATTTTTTAAATAGATTAAAACACATAAATATCAAATATATCAACGAATTCCTTACATTAACGTTCAGTTTTCTATTCTAGTTTATCAGGAGTTCATTTGGCTCAATATTATGGCAATGCAATTTAATATTGGAAAATCGCATTTCGGTGCGATTTTTATATAAGTTTTTTCCATTGATAACCACGATATCTTTTATTTGTTCACTTCTTATGGACAAAATTGGAACAAGTCCAGCAATTTTAAATATTAATAACAAAAACACTAATTTTTCAAAAAATCACAATACAACCTATTATTAAAATAGAGTATATAACCTCAAAGCGTATGTATATAAAGAAGAATCGGCACTGCAATTGGTATGCCGATCCTGTCAAAATTACAACAAACACGTCGCTACTGACTACACCTTGTTATGATTCCATCATGATTTTGCCCCTAGTTTCGTGGGAATATTGAATATTTCGTGTGTTTTGAAATATTTTGTTTTTGTGGCACGGTGTGATTTTCAAATCTACATAATTTAAAAAAGTCATCATATATGGATCAACCGATGCTGTTTCAAGTTACATATTTTCACTAAACATTATATTGCGAATACCTTGCGCATTTCGGAAAAAAGATCATTTAAAACATTCAACATGAAAAAATTCGGACAGCAACAAATTATCTCGTATATCTTAGAAATCAGTGAAATTAAATACCGGAAAAGTTGTTTTGACTGAATAGTCAACGTTGAACTGTTGTACGCGGAAACTAGTAGCAGTATGGAACCCAATGCTTATTTGCTGATATAATTTGAAAAATCTGTTTTGAGCATCGCTCTTTATGAAACGGCCCCAGTGCGCGTCAGTCAACTAATTTTAGACATATGTATGTACGTTATGGGAATTCTATTTTATTGTTCGTGAGGTCACTTGTCAAAAAGACTCGCTTATTGCTGAAGGAATGGCAAATAATTACATATGTATATTAATAGCTGGTTTTAAACAGTTTTATTCGTTTGGTCCTTCCATCTGCCGAACATTGCAAGTGGAACTTTGCACTAGACTCGGAACTGGAACTGTTTCTTTTAAAATTTTGCATTATTTATGGAAATAACTGAGCTTTTTATAGTGCAAAGGTATGTGAATTTATTTAACCATACCCTATACTGCATTCCGTTTATTAAAGTAGCAAAGCTCTTCTCAAGAGTCTTTTCATTTCTGTTGCGCCAAAAAACATTTACTTTAAATATTTTGTTGGCAATTTAAAGCTTTTAACTTTCGTAAGCATAAAAGGGTAATTAAATTTAGCCCTTTGGGTGGGAAAACTTTCCGTTCTGCTGTTATCATTTCTACAGTTACTTACGCTAGTATAGTAGTTTGATCAATAAAGTGTATGAAAAATTAAATTTTTGCGTGCATGTTAATGCTCTTATTAAAACTTTGCCCACAAACATCAAAAAATTTAACTTGAGCCACAGGTGGAATTGAAAGTTCTGTGATGTACATAAGTACATACATACGTACATTAGAGCGCCCACGAAATTTATGGAATTTGCAAAAATGTAAATTTTTTTCGCTCCACGCACATTTTCGGATAACTTGGGAATGAAACATAAGATCTGTAAAAAAATCTGGACATCGGTAATGGGAAAAAGGCATGCGATTTTTAATTAAAGTCCAAAAATTGACCAAATATTAGGTTTTAGTATATGTAGTTTTATTCAAAATTAGATTTTTTAATTAATATGCATTTTAAAGCCATGGGAGGATCACAAAATGAACAAAAACACTAAACACTTAGCAAACTATGAAATTTTGTAATTTCTGTGTCAGTAAAGCTAAAACTCCATTCCCATCAATCCGCGGCTGTTTCTTTTCAAATTTCTGTATTTTTCTTAAAGAGTAATAATAATGGAAAGCAGATCTAGAAATTTTTATTTAATTGGTAAGTATTTAAACCTATCTATACAGGTTGGGAAAAAGGATATTTACATTTAAATATGCTTCTAAGCAAGATAGATGTGCTCAGCTTTTTATTTTATCTAATTCGAGATTAGAATAAAAGTGTAAAAGAAATCGTTTTGTAAACCTTAATTTAAGTGTATACAAAATTCGGGATCTCGACTAAAAGAAAGGAAGACAAAATTTAAACTATTTAAAACAAAATTATAACAAATGAAATATTTTAAAATTAGATTATATAAGTATTAAACTTAAATGTAAATTACTAATATAGTATTAGAAAATAAGTATTAGGTTAACTTAGAGGCATAAGTTTGAATTTGCTGGGATTTTGCAGATATTTTCTCACATCCCCAATGTGCCCAACTTATGCCGAGAGCACAACTTAATGTGTTTCGTCCACTTATCTATGAAAAGCTGTAAGCCCTTGCTGTTCAATTGTTCATTTTCATAGTTTGCTCCATGTAAAGTATGCATAGGTAGGTATATGCTAAAAAACTGAATATAAGGATAAATGTGAAGGTGAATATATAGATCAAGAAAATAATAAAGAAGATTAAGATGTGTATGCCATATTATGTTGCTCATATTACTTCACCTCAACTCTATTCCCTCACCTCAACTCACCCCAACTCACCTTGTCTGACCTAAATTCTTTTTCTCGGCTCACCTTAACGCATCTCAAATTACCTCATCTCGGCTAAGCGAAGAAAACCACAAATTGATGAGCGAATCGAAACAAAAATAAAATTGATTTCTTTATTTGTGATTTGATCAATGTAAAACCCAGTGTTATGTTATGATTAGTTCGGTAGATCGAAACATACAACCATCAGGATTAGCAAAAAATTAAAAAATTAATCAAGAGAAGTTTCACTTCCGTAGCGCGGCCCAGGCGCACTCATACTTTTTTTCTTAATATATATATATATACATTAGAGCGTCTCGCCTTACAGGCGAAATAAAAAAGGCTCGCCGTACACCCCCTCATATGAAGTGTTTTTAAAAAGCATTTAAAATAATAATAACATCTTTTTTTTGGACAACCCTAGTAGTCGCCCAATTACATTTTTCTTCATATCTTTGGCATTTATAGTCGGATTTTAAAGTGTGATACACCAATATTTTTGCCTCGAGGAGGGGGGTTTTCTACGGATGTTCATTGACGTCATGCCCTCCATTGTGGTACTTACCCACCAGATCTCAGTTGCTACCACCCTAACGTACCGCTCTAATGACAGTAAATTAAAGACCGTCAAAAATCATTAATCTTTTGCGAAAGAAGTATTTCGGTTAGTTAAGTAGGAAAACCATACGCAGAAGCCCAACTTTTTTGTTTTTGTTTTTTTTTGTTTTTTATAGAGCACCTGAGGTCAATGAACTTCTATAGGAAACCCCCCTCATCAAGACAAAATTATTGGTGTATCACACTTTAAAATCCGACTATAAATGCCGAAGATATGAAGGTAAATGTAATTGGGCGACTACTAGGGTTGTCCAAAAATTTTTTTTTATTATGTTTGTAAATGCTTTTCAAAAACACTTCATATGAGGGGGTGTACGGCGAACTTTTTTTTCGATACGGTCTAATGTACATACCATGATTAAGAAATAGGTTCAGGGTTTTTTTTTACATTTTACCTTAATTACGTATTTTACTCATTCAAATTTCTAGATAGGTGGCAGCCCTGTCCAGAAATATCTATGGGTTAAAACTACTTCAAACCCCTTTTTTACTATTTTACTCAACTCACATGCATATCAAACTAATTTTATCATTCTAGATAAGTGGTAACTTTTTAGAAAGGTGGCAACCCAACTACAAAATATTTTTCAAACGTTGAGCCTTTAAATACATTTAAATTTTCAGATAGTTGGCAACCCGTATCATTTTTAACTTTTTTGACTACAAACAACAACGCGCCCCTGAAGATGCTAATATATTTAGCGAAACGTTAGGCTGTAATAGTGGAATAAATTTGTTTTATTTGCACTAGACAAATTTAGATCGGACTAGCCTATCAATTCAAAATCATATCCAAACCGATCGGAAATAACAACTACGAATACAAACAACTAAATTTTATGTATAAAATATGTTAAGGTGCAATATTCGATGCTGCTATATGCAAATATTTGTTCTCGGCGCAAGAAAAACTAAGCAACACCGAAACTTTCTCCCTGTTTAAAAGTATGTACCACAAACAGCTATTTTTCGTTTTATTACAATAGTCTAATATACACATGCATGTATATAATCGTATGTACGTACATATGTAAATGATTGTACGGATTTACATATTTTCATAAGCATGCAATTTAATACATATGAATTTAATATGCATCAGTGTACATTTGCGTGTCGTAATTAAAAGCATAACATACAAATTACCATAACATATTGCTTATGTTATGCTCGTCTGAACGAGTGAGTTCCATATACAGACTTGCGGTGTCTTCCTAAATAAGGCAATGAAAAAAGTATGTAGAAAAAAGTCCCACTATTCAATTTGTAACTGCTTCAACTTTTCATTTGCAAGAAAATTTCATGAGATTAAAATAAGTCGGTGAGTGCATATATGTACATACATTAGGGTGGTCCTTAAATGCATGAAGCCCATTTTTACATCGAATTTCCCAAACCCCTACATCGATGCTAATATAGTTAAAGATATCACACATAAATTTTGGTCTCGATCGCAGACCGTTTAGGCATGTCGCACAGGGGTCAATGTTCAGACCAGGGTTTGAATTGCTGACTGCAAAATAGCATAAGCAACACTTTTTTGCTTTTTGAAGCAAGCAGCTCTTGATCATTTTCAATGCATATGCAACTGCTTGGCTACGACTAAGAAAAATAAATCAGCAACAGCAAACAGCAAAAGCGAAAAGAGACATGAAATCATTTGCTTCTGCTTACACAGCAGTTTGTTTTAGCTTACACAGTCAAGCGAAGCAAATAGTTCAGAAAAATTTGCTGTTGCTTTTGCTTACATCGCAGTTTGTTTTTGCTTAGACAGTCAAGCGAAGCAAACAGTTCAGAAAAATTTTCTGTTGCTGCAAGCAATGAGTTTTGTGTATTCTCATTTTTGCTTTTGCTTCTTTTACTTGCTGCACTATTCTCGCAGTCGAAAGCAACTGTTTAAGCAACTGACTGCGCATTAAATCAGTGTACGCAGATATAATGGATTGAGCATATATATGTACATGTTTGTATGTACATACATATGTATGTATGTATGAAAGTACATACGAACTTACTGCTTGCAGCAACAGCAAATTTTTCTGAACTGTTTGCTTCGCTTGACTGTCTAAGCAAAAACAAACTGCGATGTAAGCAAAAGCAACAGCAAATTTTTCTGAACTATTTGCTTCGCTTGACTGTGTAAGCTAAAACAAACTGCTGTGTAAGCAGAAGCAAATGATTTCATGTCTCCTTTCGCTTTTGCTGTTTGCTGCTGCTGATTTATTTATGATTCGTAGTCGTAGCTAGGCAATTGCGAATGCATTGAAAATGATCAAGAGCTGCTTGCTTCATAAAGCAAAAAAGTGTTGCTTATGCTATTTTGC
>JAPVRG010292602.1:0-16070 GCA_029783565.1 Rhagoletis cerasi
AAATACTACCACTTTTCCTTAGTTTTTCTAATTCATATATACATCGTTAGAAAGGTCTATATCTCTTCTAGCGATGTCAGAAAAAAAAATAAGAATCTCTTTATAACCAACTAAGATATAGGCCCATAAGCGTTAAAAGGTACGAAAAACCGGTTTTTGACCCCTAACTCAAGATTTTGGAGGTGTCCGGCGAATTTCTTGTATGCAGTATTTCTTAACTCATCGAGACCTACAAGAAAAATGGTATCACTTCCCAGGTATTTTTTCGTGTTACACTGTGTTATTATTGCGGACTTTTCAACAATTTTCAATTAACAGGATTGAGCGAATTCAAAAAGTTTTCCTTAAGTATGCCTTGCGGTCTTTGCGATTTACTGATCCTGTTCCATCTTATAGTGCTCGTTTACTTCTTTTATAAGGTGGAAGTTAGTTAGTAGCCTCGCGTATCGGTGTGGAGATGACGTTCAATTGCATATAAATACTGCATTTGGATATAATTTATTTGAATCGAAGAAAAGAAAAACTTCAGTTCATTCATGATTTCATTAGTGGGTAAAAATATAAGGAGACGTTATTTTTTTATTGTTTTAAGATGACTCTCGCTGAAATTTCCAATAATTATGTCGATTTGACGTCCTAAAAGATTAAAAATTGTATTATTCCGAATATCATAATTAGTAAATTAAGTATGCAATTATGCCTATGTCTTTATGAATTTTGTTCAAAAATTAAAACCATGTAAACTATTTCGTTAAATTCAAAGTTTTTAAATTGTTTATTTTGAATTTTAATAAAACCATCCATTTAATTTGCTTACAGTTACATTTTACGCGATGTACGTCCACACATCCCCAAAGGATACGTCTACACATTACATGATATCGGTTTAGTTATTAACAAATTAATGGGTGGCGCGTATCGGTAAGTAAATTTCATATTTAACTAAATAAATATACATAAGTGAGAGTGTGACTACATCCCAGTAGGCAAAAGAAGGGCCTGAAACCGCTTCTAGAAACACTTCTAGTCCTTCCATTGGCAGACAGGAGTCCTTCTGCTTCTCATTCTTTTTTGTATGAGATGTCCCACTTGTCAAGGCCTTACATTATCCTTTATCTGGGAAGGGCTTCCATGTGGCCTTCCATAAGTCCTTCCATAGTCAAATTTTTTTCGTTGGAGTACGATTGCGGTCTGCACTTCACAGATGCTTTTTCATATTTCGGAAACACAAAAAAAAATATTTTATCATTTTATAACCACGTTGCCTCTGACGGAATTTGAACCCGCACCCTCCTGAAAGCTAACAAATAGTTGCAAGCATCACTGTGCACTGAGCTACAGCCACGCATGTAAATGTGTGTTCAAATGATCACTTTGAATCAAGGCCAGACCAAGCGATTGGTGCATTTGCAGGGTGGTGTTTATTAAACTTTTTTTTATTGAATTGCAAGACTACATCACCCTGTCACAAGCCTTCTTTGCAAATGCCCTCAACTGAGATATAGCAAAAATTAGCTTTGTGCAAAAGTCAACACACATCAAAGCACACAATTTCCAAAAATGAGTTAATTCTGCTACTTTTGGGGCAAAAACTTAATAAAGGATACCTAAAATACGCATAATTACTTAACTAGCACCGTACATATTTTGGCTATTAAAAGCAAAAATTAAATTCCAGCTGACTTTAAACTTTATTATACCCCTTCTCTTTGGGAATTTCTCTTAATCACTTTCTCTACTTGTTTATTTTCCCATTTGATGGGTTAATAGGTCAGCCATGCGGCTCGGACACACTTCACTCCATTCGAATTGCCCCACGACATCTGCTGGCTCTTATGGTGTGAACTGTTAAACCGAAATACTTTGGCTGAATTGGCTGACCAACGAGCAGCCAAATGTTTACATGAGGATGTGGAAATGTAATTTTGTGAGGTGCATGCACATATACATATATGTAGGTATGTATGTGTGAAGTGTGCCGAGTTGTTGACTTTGCGCTTCAGTGCAAGGGATTAATTTAAAGGTCCCTTGCGAGCGCCGCAACGCTTTGCCTACTGAAGTTTGTACTATATCTATGAATGCTTGTGTTTGCGTGTGCACATATACATATGTACGTGCCCCCTTTAACCCTGGAACACTAATGTAAGTCGATTCGACTAGCATCGTTTATGATTTGTAGAACAGTTCCTTGAAAATGTACTTTTTTGAATTGAATTATCAATATCTAAATTATAACAAAACCGCATGAGTTTTGCTTTATTTTACTTTGAAAATGTTAACATAATAACATATAGAACATTTTTCACTATTGATGCCTTTAAACTAAAAAAAATCAATGTTAAATACTTGTTAGTCGATTCGACTAATAATTAGTGTTAACGTATTGAAAATATGATTAGTGTTCCAGGGTTAAGCACACTCACTGCCATATAAATTTTCTACGCTTGCTTATTTTTGTAGGCTTTCGTGTGAAAATTAGTCCTTGATAAGGTTGCGCTTGCACTGTGAACTCAACGTAGTTTGCAGTTTTGGAGTAAATACATAGAAGAAAAGCTGTACTTCATTTTAGCTTACCGAAATTATTTTAAATTCAACTTTTTCTCTCGAAAATGCTTGAATTTGTGTTTTAATTTGCTTTAATCTGGGAAGGGTTTTATGTTTGGTTTGGGGTGGAAATATAGTTGAGGAAGAATTTAAATAAAAAATTGGATGTGTGACGTACTATATATGTATGTATGTGTTTTGAAAAGAAAGTGTTTTTTTTTTTCGAAAAATTTCCAGCCGACGAGTATCATGAATCGATTACGCAGTCCAACAAAATTTCAGCACTATCTTCCCAACAACTGGCTAAAAGAACTTGAGAAGGCAACAAAAATGCAAATATGAACATATTCACAGATTCTCTTATAAAAACAAGAAGATTTTATCTCTAAAAAAGCATTATTTATTTCTAAAAAAAGTAAAACAATAAGTTTTCCTTCTTCTTTGAAGATGGCATTCTTATAAAAAAAATCAACAAGACATTTCTTTATATCTTCTTCTTTTTTCATCTGCCATAGCTCTTTCGACTAGAAACTTTTCATAGAGACAATTTTATAAGATGCATTTTTTCTGTGTGACGAATAAATATCCATAAGTCGTAACAAATGGTGTATGGCCCTCACGGAAAGACTTTCATCTCAAGACCACTATGATCGAGATTGAACGAACTTTTGAAGTTAAATAAATTTGTAGTATGGGTTCTTACCTCTGCACCTCGTCGTCAATATAGAACACAGCGCTCCAGCCTTTGTTCATCAGCTTGAAAGATAAATATTGGACCTCCTCTTCATACACAACTCCCAAACGTGATCCAACCTATGTAGATCCGCTGTTTAGAATTGTGGTCAGCTACTGAATCCATCGTAGTCCGGGTTTTCATGAAATTTACGAAAATCTACGAACTTAGCATATATATTTTGAGTACATCAGCTTATAGCAATTCAGATTCAGCGATAACATTTTGGTATATTTCACGAAAATCGCACTGCGATGGAATCAGTAATAGACCCAATCTCATCATTGGCGCTATCCAATAGCAGCTCCATTTAATGAGCAAACTAATTTTTTAACGATGGGTCGAGTTTCTGCCCTTTGGGTATTCTTACGCGTCTGATGTCATCTGAATCTTTGATATTATATCGAGCCCTAATCGCCAAAAAAAACGTAACCGACATTTTTTTTTTAATTTTGTTTTTTTTGATGCGGAATGCTCCTACATTGCATCTACATACATTTCTGCATCAAAAGAAAATTTAGAAAAAAAATTTCGCTTACGTTTTTTGGCGGTTAAGGCTCGATATGTATTTGGATTCGTTAGAGAACAAAAAGGTTTCCATTTCATACTTTTGAGAATTCCAGTCGGACTTTCCGATTTTTATCTGAAATTAAAAGCTTTCTAGTGGGATGCCGGTTGAATGCTCTGTAATGATAAACGTAGTCGTTTCTTTGTTTCACTAAAAGAGGCTGAGGGATAAATTTGGATAGTTCTCTTGAAAAATAACGATAAATAGGCCTACAACGAGATGTATATCGATAATATCGTCGGTGATACTGCAAAATGTTCTATGTCAATTTCTACCCTGGCGCTTAGATGGTCTGCTACATGTATTCGAGTGCATCTGCGGTTCGTCATAATATCATAAACTAATGACAAAACTGTCTACCTTTGGTTGATTAAGTTGAACAATTAACAGAAGCGGTAAGATACAGATAACAGGCAATTTAAGCACTACCGGCAATAACTGACATAGAACGTTTTGCAGTATCACCGACGATATGTATATTCGACAACTAGCAATTTATTTTCATATGTGATTCAGGTTTCGTTCCTAGTTATCATTTGGCAGATGGAAATTTTGTTCGCAAATATAGAGCTTCGTAGAATCCAGCCTTTTTAAATAGTTAAAAACTTTTGGTATTGGGTGTTTTACTAGTTGTCTGTCTAACCCTTAACTTTCCCCACCTCAACCCTATCGAGAACGTCTGGCATACCCTAACAACCTCGTGTACCTCTGCAATAATCTAAATATTCCAGTTTCAGAAGAAAACATTATAGAGTTGTAGCAAAATGTACTAGAAATTAAATTTTATAGCTGTTTCTGTTCTCAATGGAAGTGTTGCCTCAATATATGCCAACATTATGCAAATGTTCCTTTCCGCCTCAAAAAAGCGTTGCAATTTTCGCATGAGAAAAGAACAAAAAGACTGCCAACTTGAAAATTTATCATTCCACTAACTTATTCGCAATTTATTTTATTAATTTTAATAAAATACAATTCAATTACATTATAACAAAAATTTATTTATTAAGAATAACTATTACAAAATGTGAATCAAAATCTGCTGGCCCGCTTTTGTTGGGCCAGAGGGTAACTTGTTGAGAAAAGAAAAAAAGCCCAGAGAAAATGCCGATAACAGAATACCTAAATTTGACAGCCCTGGCCAAATTTTATAGGGACTGCAAAATATTGCAACGGATTTTCTAACACACGAAAACTTACGGGTCGGTTTTGTTCAGTGGTCTTCCTGAAGGTTGTGCTGAAAGTCACTCTACATAGCTGTATCTAGACATGGCGTCGTACAGGCAGCTTCTGTTCGTGCTATCAAAAGCGGCTTTGAAATCGACAAAAATATGAGGTGTGTCGATTGGCTTATCTAGTGTCTTCTCCAGGATATGAAGTGCTGTCAAAATCTGGTCAATGGTGGACCTACTAGGTTTGAAGCCACACTGATAAAATCCAATCAGTTGGTTCGTGACCAAATTCTGCTTTATAGCTGGTACATGTGACCGATCAACTCTTCGCCATCGGCGTTGAACAGCTCAGCCGGTATACCGTCGGCTCCGGGAGCCTAGTTGTTCTTAAGCCGGCTTATTACTGTTCTCATCTCGTGTACACACAAATCTACATTACGTATACGCACTGCCAAACAGACGGGTATGGCTGTAGTATAAAAATGTTTACAGTATACTACACATAAACATACTATGTTAAAATCGCAGTTATTTTTAACCTCGCTGTGTATATAACACTCAAATAGACATTTATGACAGTTATGCATCTACATTCCTTTGGATATTTACGCATTCAAAAATGTTTATGAATAATTAATTTACGATGATTTCGATATTGCAAATCACTCATACGCCATCGGCTAACCTTGTGTACGCGCAACAATTTTTGAGTGATTTGCACGTTCGTACGTGTGTGTGTGTATTACGGTTGTTCGACATTGCACATTAAAGACTACGTTTGTAGATTGTATTTGTATTACTTATTCTAAATGTTTCTTCTATAAGCCCCATAAATGTAGCTGTTGATCCACAAAGTCCAACGCTGCTATTAACAAAACTTAAATTTTTTGTCGTTATTCTATCTCTTCTTAACTAAACTTAGTGTTTTCTCCTTTTTGCAATTTTTTTTGCAAATCTACCTAATTTCTTTTTATCTTTTTTTGTTTGCCTTTTTGCATCCTTTAAGACTTACCAAACTTAGTTTCTTTCCCTTTTTCGTTTTTAGCTTATTTTACGGACATTACAGCGCTTACAGTCAAAAAGTTTTATCCAGCTCGCATAGAATTTAAAATCAAATGCCGGTCTAACTACAATTTGATGGTGATGACGCTGATAATTTTATTTGGTAGCTAGTTGCTTTAGTTTCTTTAGTAGGTGGTAATAATGATTTTGATGAGGGTGCTAGTTGATCCTTTTTTCGTTTGGGCGATTTTCGTTGCGTATAGTTTTTTATACTTTGTATTTTTAGTTTAGTTACCCTGAATGTTATTGCTCAAGGGATTAGGGGCGTGATTTTTCATTGAAATTTATTGTGTCACTTTTGCTGTGGGCTGCTTATTTTCAATTTACTGACCTTTTTATTTTTTTACTCAGACATATATTTTTCGTGAGAATTGGTTCGAGACAATGGAAATTTGAAAAAAAAAAATTGTATATTGCTGTTTGCGTCTTAATTTTAGTTTGATAAGCATAAATAGGAGGAAAAGCCCAATATAATGTGAATACTTTTCGGCAATATGGAGGTGTTGATAAGGGCGGAAACTTTTCATGGCAAACACAGAAGAGGAATTGATAGGAACTTGAAGTAAGCCAATCGGGAACTGATCTCTAGAAATCCAAAAGTTCGTTCTGCCACCTACAGTGGCGTGGGTAAGGAAATTAAATGGACTGATCTTCATTTTGAAAATGGAAAACAACATAAATGCCAGTGTTTGCTTAAATTATCCAATTTCAATTCAGTGATAGTCGCTGGACTAGAATGTTACCAGAATACTGTAAACCGGACCATAGCGTGGCGGAATCGCTAGGTGATATAAATGTGGAAATCTAAGTATCTTAGTGGTTTTTGAATAAAATTGGTTTGGATAGATATTGTTTGAAGATATGCAAAACACCATTGGTAAGTTGGAAAATTCATATCGGTGCACATAATTCAGTCTGAAAAACAAAGCCGCAATGGTGGTTTCTTGCACAAAGGAGCAAACGATACGTGTTCTTTGAAGTGACGTATTCACATAATATTTTGCATTTTAAGGTTCTCTAGATAGAAGTTATCTCCAAGAATATTCGTATAAGTTCTATTGTGACACCTACTTTCAAATTTATTTTCGAAATAAATCTTACCTAAACTTCTCTCGTTTGAACACATATTCAAATGTGTCATTTGACATGATTTTAAATTTCTAAACAGGTGGCAACCCTCTTTAAAAATATTGTCGAAATAAAGCTTACTGAAACCTCTTTCGTGTGGGTGTGAAACCCATTTAAAAATATTTCATTTAACTTTTTAATTATATTCATTTTTTTTCCAAACCGTTGACAATTCTTCAATTTTATTTTCGAAATAAAGCTTTTTGAAAATTCTCTTGTTTGACACCCATATGAAAATATCTCTTATTAATTAAATTGATTTAGAATTTCTGAATAGGTGGCAACCCTATTCATAAATGTTCTGGTTCAGATTCTTAATCAGCACCACGAAAAATCGCTATATATATTCATTTTCATGTCAATTAATTAAGTTTAACATATTTTTATCACCGACTCCGCGTCGATCAGATATTTTCTTACTGAACTAAACGTTTAATTTGTAACACCCAGTTTCACGAAAGCGATTTAACCGAAAAAATTATTTTTTATATTTGAATTTAATGGGGCGGATTCTTGTTTACGTACGAGTCGAAAATTTAAAATTTTTGTATAAAAAAGTTATAAAAAAATCTCAAAATTTCGATTCGTACGAAAACAAGAATACGGCCATATATGTATGAAAACTGATGGTGGGGAAAATTTATTTTTCAGTTAAATTGAGGGTGAGGCCGGCAGTAAGAGCGAATTTTTATGTAAAAATCCCACTTTAAAACCACAACTAATTAATTTTATTTCCCAGTGTATGTATTTATAGCTTTTTATTTGCCCAAAAGTAGCTCATGAAATCCGTTAGAGGATTTTACGTGAGATAAATTTCAAGGGATTTTATACAACAATAATTACAAATCTGAATATTTTTCCATTCACGTAGAACTTTTCATTGATTTAAGTGGGCACTTATAATCAACAAGATCTTAGTCAATATGAGAGGCAGTGCTTCGGGACTAACAGCTTATGCTAATGCTCTGGCCATTACCGTTTCTGATAGATGTCTAAACTCAATAAATGAAATACTCGAGACCACATTGTAACCTATTCAATATTGGAGAAGGAAGGTGGGGATCGGTGCAAAACCGCAGAAAACGGCCTTTGTACTTCCCACAAAAGTATAAGATTCAATCCTGATTTCCACCAAAGCTAGGAAATAGCAGATACGCTAACGCCTAACTGGCTGACCAGAATGTTGTACTTCAACAACAAACTATTTCGTTAGCTGCATCAGCTTATGCCTGATTTTGTGGCAACGCTCAAAAAATATGGACACATTGGTAGTTCCCTACATTGAACTGACAACTTGTACCACAGCCACAATACTACACCCAGCTACATATTGTGGGCAATTTAGAGCATTTAGAATATTTTAACTTTTGACAGCTCTTACTACCTACCACAACCACACTGGTTAGCCAGTAAATCATTCACGAAATATATCATAACTTGTTTTGAACAGTAAATTGACGTTGAATGTAAAAGAAAGGGTTAAGAAAGCCTCTAATTCCTTATACGCTTGCAAGAGAACGCTCGGAAAGACTCACGCATTGGATCTAGTCAGTAGGTATTCGATAGATAATGCTCTACGGTGCCTTCGTTTAGGGGCCTGTAGCACAAGTAAAGGCGTAAAATTTGGCATTGTGCACCCCTCCCATGAAAGTAATAGACACAACTCTAAAAATACATCCATATATCCGTTTGACCTAGTGGCAAAAATCGTTATTGAGACTAAAGCTAACAGCACTGCTAACATAACGAGCATTTGGCCAGAGTAGTTTACATGAGCTAAACAGTAAATCGAACTAAATAGGTCGTTCTCTAAGCCAGTTTTGAAAAGATACTGCACGTTATAATAGAGTCAGTCGTGCGGAAGAATGGATCGCATCCAATCAGAACGCCTACAGTTTTGTTACGGTCGGTTCTGAAATGAGTGAATCAGTGAGAGCTGCTGTTTTTGTGCGGAGCTAGAACAACGATGTAAGCCCACGGACCACTACAGCATTTTTTTTGTTCGGAATCTATGCTGCAACTAAAGCTGTGGAGTCGGAAGGGAATAAATAAACTTTGCTTTAACAGGCGATTTGCCCTATACTGCAATTGAAGGGAATGAGTGGGCTGATATGCTAGTCCACGACTGGGGTAAACTTACGATTGGGAAGCGCGCTCGGCATTAACTCCTCCCTCAATCACCTAAATTCGGAATTGGACATCATGTCATCGGAAAATGACATCAAAGGCGAAATGCATGCCAAGATCATACTTCTCTCTTACTCTTTAGCAGTGTACAACTACATTATTCTAGCACTTCCAAGCCCGGATTGCAAGATACTAGTTGGGCTACTTACGGGACATTGGACTAACGCGGATCGAAGAACGCAGGGCATTGTTGATCTTTATTTTTTAATTTAAAATTCAGTCGGGTTCTGAGAATGTCATCAAAAAAGAAACGTTTCTAAGTTCTATGTTTAGATACCTTTCTCTTTGCCATGCCTTAAAACCTTTGTAATTTCATATATTTGCTTTAAAACTGTACATAGATGTTTAAGACTTACATACATATTTGAATGATATAAATAAACAAAAAATAATCAGATATGTAAATACATATTTATTGCTCTCAGGTTAGGTGTAAACTTTACGATTTTCTTCCGCTACTTGAATTGCTCAAATTAGGCAAATAAATAAATTTGTCTCAGGAGATGTGTCACTTGAATGCAGCAAAGCGAAAAAGGTACCCCAAAATTTGCGTTATTTTGCATATAGAGTTTGTGTAAGTGCCCTTCTTTCTACGCACTATCTTATATTCGTACGTAGAATAAATTATAGTGTCACGTGCGTTTTATAGTAGTTGGAAAGCCTACCAGCAGCCACAAATGGCAATCAAGCGCACATTGTGCTGTATTTCTTTTTGGTAAGCATACGTAAACAAATACATACATATCTGCATATGTATTTGGTTGCATACCCTGCAGAAAAAAATTATCAATTGATAAATTATTTCCCGGGGATTTCCGGGAAATGTCCAACTTGTAGTTAGCTATGACAAACTAACTACAAGTTAGTTGTAAATTCATGCAGGAGTAATGCAGACGTAATCGGGAGTTTCTTTTCTTTAAAAAAGTTTATATTTAAATATCCCATACAAAAGTTACTTTGTATACACCTTTTTCCTGCACTTCACAGATGCTTTTTCGAATTCAGAATAAATAAAATGAAGATCGGAATTTCATATTATCATTTTGATGTTATGTCTGACGGAATTCGAATATAGGACCATCAACAGCAGAACATGTAAACAAATAACAAAATATGTAATATTAAATAAAGTAAATAAATAAACATGTAAAAAATTTAAAACATCTTTTTTTCGTATTGATATTTTATGTCCAAAAGTAGTTAGTTACAAGTTAGTTGACATCTAATGCAAAGGTAACCACGTTTTATTATTTTGCGGCCATCGCCATATAAATATAGTTAGCTTTCATCAAAGAAAATATACACATAAAAGTGACCTTTAGTTCATTCCAAATCAGCTTCTAGTTATTTAAAATTAGATTCATTTTCGGCAGGGTATCGTTTCTACTCTTTAAAAGTTAACAACTGGTGTCATTCAACGAAAAGAACAAACCCGGATTTAAAAGGAATTTTGGACAAATTTAAAAATCATGCTGCTCTGCATATATGTAGATATTCTCATTTTTATGTAAATATCATGACAATTTGCTACTTATAGCGAGCTTAAAGTAATCTGCATGAGGTGCGTTTTCCCTATAACTTTTACATGGCAATAATAAAGAACATGCCAATTCTTCTTCGGCTTAGATACATACAAGTGCATATCCATACATATCGTCGTTTGAAGTACAAAACCGCATAGCAAGGTAATGCAAAACCGCGTATTTGAGGTTACCCAAATTTTAGAGGAGACAGTCATAAATGCCTTATTTCAAAACGGTTATCTCTTCTATAAAACAAACCTATTTCTTGATAGTTTTATAAATCGACATTTTGTATGAATAGATAATGCTTGATGCCAGGGGCTTCCGATGAGCAAATCTAATTTTCGGCACAAATGTCAGTTACGCGGTTTTGCGTAACCACGATACGCGGATTTGCACTTTAAACGACGATATGTGTGTATGTATATCAAACAAGCATTTTATATTGACGATAAGTTACTGAAGGAAGAGTATGTAGCTTGATGTGAAAAAAAGTTTCAAGGGGCATTTAGAAACCAAAATTTTGTAGTACTAATAAATACAAAAGATGAACCTTAAAATTTTTTCCGCATTGTGCGATAGTACTACAGCTCAAACTAAGTAAATGTACGTACATACATTCATATTTTTTCAAAGATAATGAAGGGTAAAGAATTCAAAGAGCATTTGTTTAGGCGCAATTGCTAACACCAATCGCCAAATGCGTGCTATGTAATGCTGCATGTGCAAACATTTCCTTCACTATATTTATGAAATTTGTGCACATGCACTTCTCAACTGCCATGTAATACAACTTTCTTAAGTTATAATTTGATGGCAGTTTAAAGTATGATCAGTCTAGTCTGATGCATTCTCCGGACAATGCCTCCGGAGTTCTTTGCGGACTCTGCTTGTGCTTGGCTTACAACCATGCAGAGGTGGTAATTGATAATTGCCATTGGCCACAGTGCCTACCCACCATAATAAATATTTTTTTTTATATAAATACATGCATGCGAACATACTGGTCTCCCCTCTCACTGAGTTATTCAGCATTGTTAAAATTGATTTTAGAAGAAGTGATTTGAAATGGACGATATCTTTTCGCGTTTTTCTGTAAATTGAATGTTTGTTATATAATCTTTATTGTAATTAAAGACCTTAAATCAACCTGACGCCTAATAGCGCGTTAGTTTGATTGAAGACGCCTGACATCAAATCTCATTTGGTACAGTTGGCACATCTATATACAGGGTGGTGCCGAATTTGAATTATTATTTTTCATTTTTTTTTTCAGAAATTTGTGAAGAAGACTTGGGGAATTAATTATGAATCATTCGAAATGAAATCATGGCCATTACACCCGAAATTCTGCGAAAAGCTATGGAAAATATGCTAAAAAGAGGACGTATGTACAGGGTGGCGCCGAATGAGCTATATGGTTTGAATTCTTTATAACTTTTTAATTATTATTTTTTCATTTTTTTCAGAAATTTGTGAAGAAGAATTGGGGAATTAATTATGAATCATTCGAAATGAAATCAATTCCATTACAACCGAAATTCTGCGAAAAGTTATGGAAAATATGCTAAAAAGAGCACGTATGTACAGGGTGGCGCCGAATGAGCTACATATATGGGTTGAATTCTTTATAACTTTTTTAATTATTATTTTTTAATTTTTTTTTCAGAAATTTGTGAAGAAGACTTGGGGAATTAATTATGAATCATTCGAAATGAAATCATGGCCATTACACCCGAAATTCTGCGAAAAGTTATGGAAAATATGCTAAAAAGAGCACGTATGTGCGAAGCAGAAAATGGACATCACCTACAGGATATCATTTTTCCAAGCTAATTGCAAAAAATTCCCCAGTAATATACTGTATTTAAAAAAAAAAGTTATAAGAATCGCATAAATAAAAAAATTATAAACCATTTAAACCATATAGCTCATTCGACGCCACCCTGTACATTGTGTAACAGCAGCAGTGCGCTCGAGGCTCTAGGCGTCGCCTGAAAAGCTTCTGAACATTTCAAACGGAGTTGAAACTAAACAGTAGTGTTTCGGTTAAGAAAAATGTCCGCTACAAGATTTTGGGAACTGAGTCCAAGCGTACAACTCTGACTCTACTTTCAAAGATGAGAGAAATTCAGTGTAGCTACGCACAGCAGGTGGACACAACCAGAGTATTGCGAACACTCTGGCCGTCGCTTGACGAGCTGAACATAAAGTCCCTTAACGAAACATTGGCCTATTGATCACAAGGCTGTGAATAATTCCTTCGCGTACTTGCACTTCCAAGGATCGAATTTTCAGGAAAAAGTCTCCACCGAGCCTACGAGATCACCGAACGAACTGTAGCCAAGAGCAAATCGTCTACCCTAATCTAAGCAATAGCAACAGCAATAGAACTTTACATATTATGTATATGATATTTAGACCAAAACGGAAAGATATAATTATCAAAAAATGTGGATATCGAATTTCCAATGTTCAAGGACACCATAATAATGTCCAAACGGCTATATACCGAAAAAAAAATAATTATTATCTCAACATACGGAAAATATTAACAGTTATCGAAAATCCTATTTGCTATCAAATAATTTTGCTTCTTAAATAAAGTTGGTTGCATGGCTGCGAAGATTTGCCTGGACATACGAAGAGAGTATTCATTTGAGCATTGATGCGCATACTACTCGCTTAAATCTGCCGGCTTAAAAGTTCAAGCAGCTTTTTGTGAAAGACAATCGATTCGGCATAGAACTGAACGCAACTAACCCTCCACACATCCATCCGGTTGAAAGCTTTGACGACATATGCGTATCGGAAAAAGCGTCCTCTTTGCAACGTTCTCTTCATTTTATTGCTGTAATAAGTGGAATGTAATGATTTGTAAACATAGAACTTTGTTCGAATTTGATTTTAATTTGTTTGTGCATATCCAGACATGGGCGCACTCTTAATCGCTCATCCCCGATGTTGATTTATATGTCTAGGTAAAATAAAATTGTCTGGCTTATTTGATGATTGCAAAGACAAACACACATTTGCTCATGAAAATTGGTATTTTTGCAAAACGAAATTCCATTTAAAGCAAACAACTATTTTCCCAAATGTGCACTGCACGTCCAGCGTTTCGCCTGCGGAAGTTTCACACACACTTAGTGGGTGTTTACATGAGGCGATTTTACATACCACTTTTATTTGAAAACAACAATCGCCTGTTGTAAACGACATTTCAACTAATCGATTTCAATGAAGTTTGTCAGCAGCCAACTTTTGATCCAACTAATCGCCTCATGTAAGCATCCAGTTAGATACATGTTTGTATGTATGCACAGATATGTACGAGTAGCCAAGTGTTGCGTTCGCCTCTTTAAATTAAATGTCCAGTCATCTAACCCTTTTCTAACAAGCAATTTGAAATCAATCAAAAATGTAAACTGTATCATGCTTCGAGTAAATCTGAGTTAAAAATGCGTGTTTAAACATACAGTAAAACGCTAAATCAATAATTGCAAATCTTGGATATAAAATCATTTGTGGGACTTCTGTAATGGCCCTTTCGCTCGATATGCAAATAACGGTAATGGCTCAGCACTCGTCCTTTTTTTTTGTGATTCTTTTAACTGTGTTCATATCAGTGATGGCCTTTTATTAGTTTTTCCTGTTTGATTTTGGCTCTTTTGTTCAACATATAGGTATGCATCATACATACATAAATACATACATATGTTGATCGAAAGAGCTAATGGTTTATCGACATCCGTCCGAGTACTTTCGGATTCTATATAAAATTCTAATAAAAAGTTTATTAGAGTACAGCTCTAATGTCAATTTCGTGCCACCTAAATTTTAAAAGAAGCTAATATTAATTAATACCAACTTAATATGTAGATTAATCGTATTACCTTATACGAGCAATTTTTGTATGCATACGTATTGTATATCGGTTTCTAGGAAACAGCTCTAACAATTTTGATGAAATTTTGTACACAGATAATGCTTTGCATTTTAAATAAGGGCATCTTTATAGATGTTATCTCCTAGAATGTTCGTGGGAGGTTGCCACCTATTCGAAATTATTTAAAAATTAAATAAATCATCATAATAATGGTATCAAATGAAAAATATTTTAAAAATCCTCAATTCAGAGTTATTTTGGATAGAGTTGCTTCTCATTTTCCATCATATCGACCCCTTTGCGCAAAATTATCGTATGAGCCAGAAACTAAATTTGATAGGAGAGCGTTTTTTTCTACTTTTCAAAAAGATTTTGAAATTTTTTATTTCAATTTTTTTACTATTTTTAAAATATTTTAGTATGTCACATACGATAATTTCGCCCACAAGACAATAAATGCATTGGAACATACGATAAAATATATAGTAAATTGTTTTTTATATGTGTATATGTTTGTATGCGCTTTATATCCGGTTTGGTACCAGCTGATTGGGGCTATAGCATACCTTTAGGTACTAGGTGGTATTAGTCGCCTAAACATCCTGCCCCCCTAGACGACTTGTCTAGTGGATGTAAAATAAGCCGTGAGTATCCGGCTCGAAGGACCATGATTAACTCAGTGAGAGGGCAGGACCAGGATGAATTTATTCAATTAAAAACAAGTAAGGAGAGGTTGTTTTCGGGCTGTGCCGAAGGCTTTATACCTTTCATGAACACGCGCAAATCAATGTAAATAGTAACTACTGAAAAACTGATTTTAATTTGCTTGCTGGCTTGCGTCTGCTGGGTATGCTAGCAATATATATATTAGCTGCGATCTTAGTGATTTTTTGAACAAATATTCCATGATCTATTAGCAAATATCTCACCAAGCTTCATGGTTTAATCTTCCAAACTGAGGGAGAAATGGCCATTAACCTTTTATCTGAACGATCGGTTGTATGGGAGATACATTATATATAACTCCGATCTTACTGATTTTTTGAACGAACATTTGATGATCAATTAGCAAATATCTCACCAAGTTTCATGATTTAATCTTCCAAACTGAGGGAGAAATGGCCATAAACCTCTTATCTGAACGATCGGTTGTATGGGAGATATATGCTATAGTGGCCCGATCCTACCAGCTCCGACAAATGTCTAATATAATACAAAAATACATCTCGATACCAAATTTCATCGAGATATCTCAAAAACTGAGGGA
>JAPVRG010292605.1:0-12718 GCA_029783565.1 Rhagoletis cerasi
TTGCACAAATGCTTGAAAGATACAACACGAAAAGAAACAGACTTATAGTATACGTTTAGGCGTTTTTATTTAAAAATGAATTTCTTTTCATTTTCTTTAATACTTGAATATAAAAGGCAATGTATGTTGAATTCAATCATTCCAAAAAGGAAATTCCTAGAGAATTTCTCAAATTTAATGGTTAAATTCTTAAACGAAATAAGTTTTCTCTATGCATGCGCTGTTAAGAGTTTAAAAAACGCTCATGTAACATGTCGCAATGGCTGACATATACACATACATTCATTATGTAAATAAATACGCCTAAACGTATACTAAAGATCCGTTTCTTTTCGTGTTGTATCTTTCAAGCATTTGTGCAAAGAAGTAATGTCGCAAAACTCATAAATTTCAATGCAAAATATCTCAGGCTTGAAAAAAGATATCCGGTTGAGTGAAAAACGTTATAAAGGGGAAATACTCAACTTTCAAATGACTTATTCTGTTTTCTAAAAAAACGAATTATTCTTGATGAAAATACATGACGCATATAGCAAAAAATCGGGTTTTTCGCATGTTTAGGCTCAAATTTCTCGAAAACCGGAGCCAATCGAGCAAAACTGATTCTGGATTCAGATTTAGCGCAACAAAACCTTTAGAAAAGTATAAGCTAGTCCCAGGGTCTGAACTGTTTTTAAATTTTGTAGGCCTATGTAATAGTAAAGCAATACATCAGAGGACTTTATGTTGTGCGTTTATGACAAGTTCAATAAGATTTTAAATATAAAATCAGTGTGCTACAAAATATTTTTATTCATACCGAACAGTCTTTTAAATTAAAATCAGTAAAAATAAAACATATTTTGTAACACATATGTTTTATTTTAAACGATCTGTTTTATCAAAAAAAAAATTTGCAATAATTTGCATCTTATGTGGATGCTGTTTGTGGCCATAAATGCATAGTTTCAGGCACATACCTACGTATGTTTATATGCAGCGATTCATCTTTATCCAAAAACTCTGAAAATCAAATTAGTGATACTGATCTCACAGTACAGTATTTTTAATAAAGCAAAATAGATTAGGTAGTCACAAAAAGAAAAATATGGATGAAAAGACAATTGCTTTCTATTTTACTATAAAAACAAGTAAGGTCAGCACTGTCTTTGGCTATGCCGAAGGCCTCATACCTTTCATGAACATCAAAAAACTTAACTCCACCCTTGATTCCTTTAGGAGCTACACATTACTCATGATGCAATAATAGGTACGTTCGTTTAAAATCTCCAGTAAAGAACATCCAACAGTCAAAATCCGGCGAAATGTCATCTGTTCTCTCATAAGGGAAAAATATCCAGAATAGTCCAGAATAGTACGCGAACAGAAAATTTTCAGACACTTGCAAGTTAAACGAACAGCTGATAGAATTTTTGTTTACATTCAAAAGTGAAAAATTTAAAACGTACGAAAACTCATCAAAAACTGTTATCCTGGCCCAGTTTATTGATCACACGAATAACTACTTAGTTCCTACAAGTTTAATTAGTCGCATTTTATCATTTTTAGCTTCCAAACCATCAAATACAATTTTGTGATTTGCGTAAATTCCTACCAGATGTTTTTGATCAGCTGTTTTCCTGTTGGCAAAAATTTTTCCAGCAGGCGCTAACAGCTTCCCCTCAAAATTAAATGTCACTTTGCTCTCTCAATTTCCCCTACTTTGCAAGTTTTTTGCGTACGCGAACGCAAAAACCTGTAAGTTTTGGAAAACTTTGAATAATTAACAGGTACGCGAACGCAATTAATAAAAGGTGTTGTACGTAGTGACAGCTTGTTTTGACACTCCCTTAGCTCAATGATGTTTTTTAGAAGTACGAAAAAACGGGCCAAAAATAAGGCTGTTTTTGGTAATTAATACTAAATTTAATGCACATTTTTTGTGCATAGAATAGTTAGGAAGAAATTCGTAGAATGTAAATATTAATTTTTCAAAGCATATTAAAGCTAAATTTAATCAATAAAAGTGAAATTTAGCAAAAAATAAGTAGTAATTTGTACCACAAAAATATATTCGGTCGGTTTTCCTAATATAAAATGAACTAATATAAAATGAACCAACGAAATAGATTATATCGAGTTAGTAGCCATGGCTCCAGAGGATAACCAGCAATCCCTAAAGAATATTCAATACAAATTCTTTATATACATTTCAACATTGCCTTTAAGTATGAGTTTGTACATATGTACCTAAGAACCAAACGTTGTTGATGTTTTGCAAATAATCTAATTCCATTTTGTGTCTTAAGGCACTCACGTTCCAAATAAAAGAGTTACGGCAAGCTCCAGGGTGCGTTGCATCTATGAATCGAATCCTCATTTCGCTGTCACATACCTGGAAACAGAAACAGATATTGTATAATCATTTCAATAGTTTGTGAATGCACCTCACTTACAAGTAAAGCATTAATACTGCATGTTACCTTTCTATTGTAAAATAAATGTTTTTGTGTCGCATCCAACAATACCTGGAATGCCATACTTCACATACAATTCTTGAGCAATTTTCCGTTGTTCGTCCGGAGTTGGGCAAATTATCCAGCACTTCGGAGAGGACCTGACTTAAATATGATTGCGCTAAACCAACCTCAAAATTCTTACCAATTCCTTTTTGGTATCCACCCTCTGCAAAAAAGCGCTTAGTTTAACGATTGGTGGAATGGAAAAGTTCTGTTTTGACATTGGTAAGGAGGCACGATGCAGAAAATAAAGGTGGCGCCGATCACGGGCCGCTAACCCTCTCTTCGTCGATTTGACAGCATCCACCTATTCGTTGACGTCACAATAGACCAGTGATGAAAATAAAATTTTCAAATTGTACCTTTGTTGAAAAAATTTTACCTAAAAGTAGATAAATCTACCTAAAAAGTAAATATGTATACTTATGGCTATACATTTTTGATAATGGGTGGATAACCTCACCTTTCGGTACCATATCTACTTTTGGACTCACATAAAACAGTCTTTGCTATTAAAAATGGTCTTGAAAGGAATTTCTCTGAACAATTCAAGATAAAACTATGTTTTAACCAGTGCTTATGCCCCCTTACCGAGGAGAGCTTTTGGAAAAGTTTCCCACACTATAAAACGCGTTGAAAAGCTTATGAAAATAAGAGAAAATTTCCAGATAAGTAATTTTACTACGTTCCAAATGCACCTGAAATGGTGTGCATGTACCGAATATATGTTCAAATTCTAAAGTCTGAAGCATAGGTAAAATTCTACCAACTTGCACATCACTATTTCGGAACACGTGTGCGATTCCTCCTCTTTTTCTTATTGAATTCTTCTTTGCTCCCTCATTCTGGTATTTAATGACGTCACACCCGGTTGCTCTCAGCTCAATCGGCCCAATCTTGTATTCTATCATTGGTAAGGAGGCGGTTATCCCATCCCACAAATATTTTAAAACTTCTTTTTTTACTCCGTAATTTTTGTTTAAACCTGAAAGTATTAAATATATTAAATAAATATAATCAATGAATTTTGTTGTCCTTACAAAATTTCAGTCATCTCCAGGGGATTAGAATTATCTCTCAAATGTCTTCTATTTGCTGGTTGATTTGCACTTTCTTCTTCCTCCAAAAGAATACGTATTAAATACCATCGAATTCATTTTATATTTTTCTTAAATTATATTTTTTTGTGCCTGCTAAAAAAAATGTCCGCGCTGAATTTAGTTGCCAGTTTTGCCATTCTTAAGGCTATGCCAGATAAAACGCTTGCTTCGCTTTGCGTGACACATTTGCTTTGACAGCTAAGATGAAATTTACGAAAATGCATGAAATATTTCACATAGATTGCTTTAGCTTGAGCGTCAAGCGAAAAGATGGCCAACTCCCATCTTTTTGCGCGCTTTGACAATTAGCTGGTTTAATTTTTATTTTTGTTTCGCTCTACTTCAAGGCATCATGCAGAAACATAAAAACTAACAATATTTCTGCTATTTTTAAAACTTAATTTACTAAATTCACAGTAATTTTCACGAGTAAACAAGCAGTGTAAAAGTGCTTCCATGGCCTTCATTGTGGCATATCTTCTACGTTTTGCGCTTTGCTGGCAAAGTTCGAAATGTCACGCGAAGCGACAAAGTTTTATCTACATATGTAGCATGGCCTTTATGTTCAAATATTACCAGCTGATTTCGAAGTGAAATTTTTTTCGGGCGAATCGTTTTTCGGGCGAAACTCAGGATAGGGCTGATAGTAATCGCCTTTTTGGTGTCATGATGTCATGATCATGACAATAAGAAGCTGACCTCGAAGCGGACCTTCTGTCATTTCCGTGTAGCCAGACTATGTGTTTTGCACTTCGTTTACTTTTATTCGCAACAGATCGACTGCAAAGTCCTAGATGCTAAAATTGTATATATATGTATATACATACATATCGTCGTTTGAAGTGCAGAACCGCGTATCGTCGTACTGCAAAACCGCGTAAATGAGATTTGCTCATCGGAAGCTTCTTGCGTCAAGGCTTATCCATTCACACCAAAATATCGATTTATAAAACTGTCCTGTAGTGGGTTTGTTTTATAAAAGAGAGAACTGTTTTAAAATAAGGCCGTTTTTACTCTCTCATGTAAAATTTGGGTCACCTCACATACGCGGTTTGGCATTAACTTGATACGCGGTTTTCTACTTTAATCAACGATATGTATGTAAATATATGTAATTTAAAATATGTAGGCATATTTGCACCACATGTGCTCATCGCGGACGTCGAACGTGGACGTTGATTCGATTTCCCGTTACACTGCGCCACAACTGCTGCTGATGTCAAGGCGGTGCGTGGCTTGCGTAAAAATAGCCACCAAAGTTTACCCGTCATCCTCTATCCGCGTGTTCGCACAGCCCCAATGCCAAAAGTGGCGATTGCTTTAAAAATAATTAGCCGACAGTTAAATGCATACTTCTTATTTGGCTTCGCAGGAGTGCCACAAGAATGTGCAGCTCCAACAGCCAGTAGGAAGACAAGCGTAATAAAAATAGGCATAGGGCAATGGTGGAGTTGGGAAAATGGTGGGAATGCGCCGCGCAGTCGTCGGTGGCGTTGGTGCAACTTTGAATGTCAACATTCAAATAGGTATGTATGGCATTGGGCGGACTGACATAGTAAAAATCTGTACATGCATTGGTATATGTACATATTCAATGTATACATTGTGTTGCCAGAAAAAACGCTGTTCCAATTGACTCTGCAACAGAAAATGCGTTGGATGAAGATGAGAGTGTGCACCCGAAGTAGCCAACAATTGCAGCGCATATGCGCGCAGCTGTTCATATTATTGTTGGTGCAGTCGTAGTTGTATTTGCTTCTTTGTTAATGGCGCTGCTGTCAGACTCTCTTCGGTTGTGGCAATTAAAAGCGACACATAATGCGTACAGTCGATGGCAGCGAAAAGGGGGCAAGGGACTGTTCGAGTGATAGGTTCGTTTTAGCTGGCGTAATGGGATGGGGATGGATGGCACGCGTGCGCACATATGCCACTAGCAGAAGGCTTCAATACCACGCACCGGATGAAAATATAATTCACTTAGCGCACCATTTATTGCTGCCTAGTTGTTGGTGTTTTGAGTTTTCTTAGCCGATGCAGATGGTGCGGGGAACAGGATTAATTTTGAAGACGAGTAAAATTGAAAAAAGCATGTCCAAAAAAATCGAAACAGATTTAACTCGAGAAAGGCAACGAACTACTGAGCTACAAGCGTGGAAGCGTGTGTTGTATTTGTTTCTATAGGAATTTAAACAAATTTCATGCAAGATACCTTAAGTATATGCTTTTGTATGTAAAATTTCAAAGTATGTATGTGCATATATGTATTTGTAAATATTTATGTATTTATATATATACCATATATAAAGTAAAAATTGTTGCGGCGTATGGAGGATGCATGAATCCTCATACAACACCCGCTGTACTTTTTCTGTCTTAGAACGCTGCAGATTTTCGGAAGCAATTACTTTAATGTCACAGCCCCCCAGCGCTGTGCTGAGGTTTTGTTATTGTTGCTGTTTTATATGTATATTGCTGACACGCATCCACATGGATATTTTTACGTGTACATATGTATATCCTGTGGAAGCGAGCACATTCAGTGTTGCAACACCAAACTGGCTGCACATAGCAACAACATTTACAAGCATTTTTCTCTCTGCTGTTTCGTTGCCTTCGCGGGATTTGAAATTTGAACGCTTCCAACTATTTTTTTTTTTTTTTGATTTTAAGTTGTTCTATTTTTAGTTACCCCCAATGAATTCGTAAATGTCACTTCTGCGCAACACCAATGGATTGATGCATAAAGGTAAACTATCTTAGCTTAGTTTTTCCACTTAAAACTTAAATGTGAAAAATTTTATTATTTATAGATGGCTTGGGAGTGGATTTGCAGTATGTAATAAACATATAGATAATAAACATGTATATGTATGTAAATATACTGCATAGGTTTGCAATCATTAACCTTGTGCAAAGCATTGGGGCGCTTTACGTCTGCGCGCGTTGCTTGTCGTCTTTGAATAACTGCTGCCAAAGGTACAGTTGTGCTTGAAATTACAGGTGGTATCGATCATATCGTATATTCTATGAATTTTTTGTTAGGATCTTACAAAAATTTTGCTTGAAAGGGTGGTTAATATTTAACAGAAATTAATGTCTGGCATAACACCTTGTAAAATACTTTTCTCCTGAATTGTATCGAGTTTAATATATGCGAAGCCACTTGTTTCATCATAAAAGCAATACATAGTACTAGCGGACCCGGCGAACTTCGTCCCGCCAAAAATTAATTTTTTTATTGAAACATCTTCCAGCGCCATCGTTTTATAGCACAACGTCGATGAAACTTTTTTTTATATATTTAGGGCCTTAAAATTCTAGATAGTTGGCAACCCTGTTCAAAATTAGTACTCCTGAATTTAAATACCTTCGGATCGCTAAACGCGTTGCAATATTTTACTTGATATATATTTAATTCACTGTAATTTTAGACAGGCGGCAACCCTATTTCAAAGTTTGTATTTTTTACTTAAAGCGGTGAAGCTGGTCTTCATTATTGACCGGAAACAGGGCTTTCAGCTTTTTAAAATCCCTCTTTTTTCAATAAATAACTAAATTTGGACAACGTGATTACTGTTCGCATGTACGTGAGTCTCTCCCCTTCAAAATGAGATATCATTCATTAAATTTGATAAAATATTAAAGGAGACATCGTTTGGTAACAGAAGTTTAAGGCTGGCTTAAGTTGCCGTTCGTATGTTCCGCCCCTTACATTGGAGATAACTGAAAATTAGCACTCACCTTTTTAATTTTCTTATCAAGCTGTAAATCTGATCAGATATTATCTCTAAGGGAGATCGCAAGTGGAATGCCTTGGTAGCTCAATCCCGTTCTGGTTAGACCACTTAGATGTGTCACTCAGTTCACCCTCTACTAGCTCACTCATCTTTGACAAGAATGCAAATGCAATTTTTACAAAATCACAGCTCTTGATTACGTGAATTATGGCAATGAATTGGTGATAAATTGAAAATAAATTGTATAAATTGTTTAGATTGTAACGTTGCGAATTTTATTATTTTTTGTGTCGAACTTTTTTATTTATTATTTTGCTTTGAGCAAATTTTTTTTTAACTCTGCGATGTTTCTAGCAACTCTGCCATCCTTCTTAGGCTTCGTTTGACAATTTCCCAATATGTATCTCTCTATTGGCCTGAGTTCAGGAGCATTTGGTGGGTTCTCCACTTCTGCTACCTTGTTATTTTTTTATAAGGTCAAAGTCGAATTGGCGTATTCCGATGTAGCCAAATCGGGCCACAATATTTTGCAGAGACGTTGTGGTTTTTATAAAATGACAAATGGCGGCGATTTAGGCACTCTTTTTGGTAAGTTTCGGCTGATATAGTGCCTTTCGTAAAAAATGAGGTACTCTTCAGGCCACAAGGACATATAAATTAGTATCTTCTCAGCAAAATTTTCCGCTTCAAAGCATGACACTGACTGCTTAACTGTACTACTCTTCCGTTTTGTGTAGAACTGTGGACCTGGCAATGTTTTTGAGTCCATTTTGACATATCACAATGCACTCAACAGAGTAGCGAAGCAAACGGTCGTACAATTTTGGACATTGTTTTGTTTTGGCTTATTAAGGCCAGTAATTTTTTTCCAAGATTTTGGTCACTTGCACCCTTTCTTCTTCCACTTTTTCGCCTGTCAGTGATGGAAGCAGTATCACCAAGCTTGATGATCACGTTTTTGACACCATTTACGCTGACTTCATATCGTTTGGCCAACTGTATATATACGAAATTCTTTTTTCAGTGCAGTAATTGTGCACAATTTTTCTCTTCGATTTGTGGCATCGCGAAAGCTATAGAATTTATTTTAAAAAACAAGGCGGCAATAAAATGAAAATATTTCATAATTTTTAACGGAATCCAAACAAATTTTATCAACCGCCTACTTTTCAATAAATTTCAATTTGAAAATATGCAGTTTCTTTTCGGTACAGTCCCTATTTGGATACAAAGAGCTATTGGTTTCTCTAGTAACTCGATTTTTTTATAGTTTGCGCAAACTTAAGTGCAAGTTTAAACTGTCGATATTATTTTATCAAGCGATAATTTTGCAAAATACGTAATACTTCGTTCTTAATTTTAACGCCGTTATGAGAGCCAAATAAAAATTAGAAATTGTTTATCGCTCTGCCAAATTGTATGGCACATTATCAAGAAAATACAAAATAAGCGAAAAATCATTAAAAAACAAGTAAAGCTTCATACCTTTCATGAACATCAAAAAATTTAATTTTAACCTTCATTACTTCAGGAGTTTTTTAATGAAAATTTTGTGGAAAAAACAACAATTTACAATATGGTAGAAGTTATAGCTGCTTTTTCGGAGATCACCACATCTCCGGCGTTCAAAGCCAGAAGTGTTACCCACTGAGCTAATTTCGCCATGTACACTGCTGTTGCCCTTTTCCCTTTTTTCATTTTGTCAACCCAACTACAATCAAGGGCAACTATTCTGTTGCTACTTGAACATGTGGTTGTTGTTATTATAGTTAAGTTCTATTTTAAGAATATTAACTTGAATGATTGCTCATCCTTAAGGATTTTGTTTTTGTTATTTTTAACCTAATAACAATTTATATTGAAAAATTTTTATTGAGCTGTAGGCCGTTTTTTAATAAAATTTTGTGGAAAAACAACAACAATTTATGTTATGGTGGAAGTTATAACTGCTATTTCGGAGATCACCACGGCCTCAAGCTAAATAAAAATTGTTCAGTATAAATTGTTACTAGGCCAAAAACAACAAAAACAAAATAGTTGAAAGTTTTACGAAATTTCATGTTCCTAGCTGCAAAAATGAATGAGTTATAACGCGAAATCTTTTATCTGAACAATCAGTTGTTTGGGAGCTATAGGTAATTTCCTCTGTAAACTCTCTGTTGATAATAAGTGAAAGTATTACGAATTTTCATGTTCCTAGCCGCATAAATGAATGAGTAATAACGCAAAACTTCATATCCGAACAATCAGTTATGTGCTGCGATTTTTCCGGTACCACCAGGTGATTATTGTCGTATTAAAAAACATCCGTGCACCAAATTTCAGTTGAATATCTCGAAAACTGAGGGACTATTTTGCGTTCACACAGATAGACAGACGGAGAGACGGACATGGCTAAATCGACTCTGCTTGACGTTCTGATCAATTTGGTATACTTTTTTTTATGGGTCTATCTCTTCTTCTTCTGGTACTTACAAACATCGGACCGAAGTTTTAATACCATTCCGTGTTCATGACAGGTATAAATATATGTTAAAGTGATTGGAGTAGTGAAGGGCGCTGGAAAAATCTATACTCGAGGTATCTGAAACGTACATATGTACATACATATAGCAGAAATATTAAGCTACGGCTGCAAGTGTTTCCCGAAAATTTCACTGCACTACATTCATCTAAGATTTGCATAATGGATGGGAGCAATATTTCAAGGAGGATACCCGAAATATTACGACAAACCGGACAGAAAATTATTTAAATTACCAAAACAAAGATCACATAAAAAGTATTTTTGTGGTTGGCGATAAAAGCCATGAGAGAGATTTACGAAAACTTAAAGAAGACCAATTGTTACGGACCAACGCGTGTTTTCACTACTTATTAGCATATTTAATTTTATGGTAACTAACATTGAATTTAAGCGGATCGTCACAAATTACATAACTACAAACTTTTTTGCGACCCAGTCTAATGTGCATGTATGTATGCACTATGTATGTGCTCTATATACGTACATTTGACGTGCATTCATATGTATGTACGCATAAGGGTCGTGTCTATTCATATCCATATGATTTTATGGTTGTATTTAGTTGGAAAAAGTTGTAGTGAGCCAGAGACTCCATTTGTTTCAATACATAAGCAAAATTGAGTATTCCAACTGCATCTGTCAGTAATTTATGGAGAGGAATATAATTTTTTTCTTGAGTGACAAAAACAACAACAAATTTTAAAGCAACGTTTTTCAAAATTTTCGAACACCATTTGTTTCCCCCTCAAACAATATTTTCGCACTTTAAGCACTTGCAAAGAGTTGTAAACAAGCCATAGTCTACGGCGACGGCTACGAAAAGCACCTGTCCACTTTGGCAAGTCAAAAAAAAAAACTCGATGTAAGTCTGCATAAAAAGCCGGTAAAACTGTGCGTTGCACCAAAGTAACCAGACCAACAATGGATCGACCAATCCATCAAATTAAGTGCAACAGGTTGTTACTTTGCTTGTTAGTGGGAAATTGGTGTAGGGGCCATTGTTGCGGTCAAATGCTGCGTATAGGTATTACGTATATATAAACATTTCGTTACCTTAATATAGAAAGGCCCTAACTCATTTTCATTTGGAATTCAGATTCATCCAAAAGCGGTCAGATAACTCACAATCCAACTAATAGTATAGGAAAAACAAATACTACAGTACTAGATTAAGTATTGTGTTTAAAAGTAATAAGCGTTTCGACGAAATTTGGAACTGGAGAACTCACCTTCTTATTAAACTTTGAAACTATATTTAAGTTAGGGCTTTTGTGAGTTCGGGCCTTTCTATATTAAGGTAACGACTTGTGCATCATAACCGTTTATTCCAGGGGCGTAGCCAGAATTAAAACCAAGCAGAACTCATTGTATTTCTCAAATAAGTTTTTATTAGGGAACGCAGCGGGATCGCATTGCTGAAGATTTTGTATATATGAAAAAATTTTAGTATGTATTTGAAAAACATATATTTTTCCTTTTAGCCTTACATTAAGCAGATCGAATGCATGCATACTCTTTCCAAAATTTTTGTTATGTAAACATTTTTGCCATACACTTACTTCGGCCAGTCCGGTCATTATGTTTTCTCGACGGGGCAACAAATCAGCATATTTTCTAATTAAAAACTTTGCGCATTCATCACTTTGTATGTTTGGAAAGAGTACGGTAAAGGATGATAAGAGGTCATTATGATTCAAAAAGCGATATTGCTTTCATTTAAATTAAGTACCGCATTTTGATAGTATTTTACCCCCGCATGTTTCTCAAAAACTTCAGTTTCCTTTTTCCAATTAGAAAATCGGTGTGCAACTAATTGGCCTGTAATGAATTGTATTTTTTTTATTTGAATATATCAATAGAAATCTGTCATTAGCTGACCAAGAGGCTGCATTCCAACGCCACCGACTTTGGGCTGAAAAAATACGCAAATTTTGAAATATGCTGCATTTTCTATTTTTGAATATGCAAGCCATTGCCATCTACATAACCAGTTATATTGAAATTTCATTTAGAGAATTTTGGCGATGAAAATTTAGAGTAGCGATTGTCAGAACCCCACGGCAGGTACTTCACGATTTGCAGGTTTTTACAGGAAGCTATTCCCGTGCGCCACCTTCCGTAAGGTTTATTAATGGCGAAAACAGATTTTTTCTATAAAATCTGCAAATCCTGAAATACCTGGAACAAGCTTATAATTTGCACCTACACTTTCATATAAGGTTCTCTGCTACTGTGCCCAGCTTTTTAAAATTTGGCACGCATATTTTACAGATATTAGGGCATAACGTAGTGAAATGTAGCTCATTTAGAATAATAATTTTTTTGTATATAAAATATGTAAAAAAACATCAAAATTTACGCATGGCGATGCATGGATTGATTTTCGCTTCGATATTTTCAACTCCTTTTCCTATTTTTTATAAAACTGTTTACAATATCTGAAGCTAAGAAATTGGTAACACTTGTAAGCCACTGATCCATCTTTTTAGCCTTTTAACGAAATATGTAAGCTATGTTTGAAAATAGTTTTTGATGTTTCCTTATGCTTGTGGCGGAAAATGAAAAGGTAATAACAATTTTGATTTTGCTTACATGTGAAAAAGGCAATGGGGGTTTAACCCCAAAAATCCCCTCCCTCGCTACGCCCCTGGTTGATTCACAAAACGGAAGGAAATTACCCAACAAAAACAATATCCACAGCAGGAACATTGGCAAATTGTAGCAACCAGAGCCATTTGGCAAAAGTGCGGCAAGGAGCTGGCATTGAAAGCCTAGTAAGAATATGGGCAACCACACGCTCATGCATACACACACCTCATCCTAACAAAGTGCCCAAAGGGACGACAGGTATACTTG
>JAPVRG010292639.1:4311-24123 GCA_029783565.1 Rhagoletis cerasi
TCTCTTACATGCCAACGCCGCACATGAAATTTCATTGACTAAGTGCCTACATATCATTAATACCCGTTAGATGTCGTCGCCTGGGTAAACGTTTGTCGTATGTTATTCACGTTTCCTATGCGCTTATGGCAATCTTTTACCCAGGCGACGAGATGAGTTGGGGAATAACTCATCTCCAATTATACCCGTAAGGGATGAGTCGAGACTAATTGATCTACAATAATACCCGTTTGAGACTACTTGTGACTAATTGATGCCCAATTGTACCCGATTGAGACTAATCCGGGAATACTCTCTTTAGAGATTAGTCGCACAATTTTTTGCAGGGTTTCGATAGAAAAACACACGAACAATGTAAATCAGACAGATTAATACTTATGCACGTATGTATGCATATATATATGTATATTTTCGCTATATGTATATGTATAACACCTTCACCGCTTAGTGCATTTTCGTGTTTTCTCACAATGGCAATGATGATTCTTATCCGCACAAAAGTAATTGCAACGCATTCAAAGAGCTTTTTACCCAGCAATGATAAGATTTATTTGGTAAATGGTGAATACATATGTATGTATATGAGCACATTTGTACATACCCAGGTATACCAACAAATATATTTATTTGTGTAGATAGTACCAGGCGGTGCCAGCAGCTACACTAAAGGCAATCAAGCGGCAGGCTTTTGCAAATCGACAGGTGCAAATATTTGCAATTTTCCGAATTTATTTGTCTGTATTTTGCATGATTGCATGTAGCAGCAATGCTTTGTGCCGCCTTTCTATGATTTTCTATGTCAGCATTTAATCAGGAAAATAGTGTGTGGAAGAAGAAACACAGACAGTGCCGGCCTTATCAGTGTTTTTGAGGGAAATTAGTACGAAAGTTGCAATGAAAATTGCCTTTAGCAACAGATACCAATTGACTTTGAATGTAATGGTGTTAGCTCTTGTATATACAGGGCGTCCCAGAAGTAACCTGCCAAACTTGAGGAGAAGGTAGGTGGTGGGTGAGCTCCCTGATAAGCAAAAATTTTTATGGTAAAAGTGTAACCGTTTTTGAAGTTGTGAAATTTTTTTGAATTTAAAAAAATCGCTCCTTTTCATGAATTTTCACAGCATGTAAATTTAAAAAAAAAAATTAAATTTAAAAAAAATTAAAAAAAAATGCTATTAAAGAAAATGCATGAAAAGGCCCCATTTTTTTTTTTTAATTTCAATATTTCAAAAACGGTGGCACTTTTACCTGAAAAAATTTTGCTTATCAGGGAGCTCACCCACCACCTACCTTCTCCTCAAGTTTGGCAGGTTACTTCTGGGACACCCTGTATATGTACATATGTATATAAACGTACATAGGTTAGAATATCCCTCCGGCATATGAACAATCAATGAGAATTGCCAATTTGCAAGTGATCGCTCTTTGTGCTTTAATTTTCAACAACCTAAACTAATGGCTTGGCATTAGCAACAACTTTATTCAGCTACTTTAGTTAAAAATAATAACCAATATGCTGCGTGCATGTTAGGGACGGAAATAGTATGTATGCTAATACATAGATACATACATACATTCGATTTATGTACTTGTATATTTCTCTATCCGTTTGCCCGCCGTGCGCCATATATACTAACCACAAAACCAGTTGTTTTGCATGCAAATATTGAAATTGAAATTTCGATTAGCCGGTTATTTGTGCAATATTGGTAAGAAGGTGGGGCAAAACGTACAAATGCATGCATACATATATGCATACATACATACTCTGTAGGGAAAATCTCTAGTTCTGAATTAGTTCGCTTCGAGTAAACTTAGAACAACTACTAGTTCACGATAAATCTCTTTTGCATGCAAGCAACTGGTGAATTTAACACGGCGATGTCATAGGAAACGGAAATTGTCCCATTACCTTTTCTTTTTCGCTTTGAACCCCTTTTTCTACACTACGAAAAATTTAAATGATTTTTTCTAACAGTCTTTTTTTTTTAATTCATACCTTGGCTGTAGCTGAGTGAGCAGAGGTGCTTGCTACTATTTGTTACATTCCAGAAGGTCGCAGGCTCGATTGCGGACAGACGCAACACTTTAAAATGATAATAAAAAATTTCGTTTGATGTTTCCGGACTATGAACGAAAGCGTATTCGAACGAAAAACTGCCAAACAAAAATCTTTTTAAAGTAAACAAAAGATGGATTGGTCACAGCTGCATCGCTTTTTCTAAAGACGCGAACCAGTTCTAAACTCGTCAACTTAGATATAAAGTTATCTGGGAGTTATCAGATTTTCTGAGACCATTTTGGACTTAGGAAATTTGCGTATGACTCAACAGAAACAGTTTAAAATAAAACAGGTAGTTCGATCTTTTAGAAAACGACGAACTTTTAATTGTTCTTGCTTCTTTCATCACAAGTACCAGGGTGACCGAGCTTTGCTCGTAAAGCATATATTTTTTAAAGTTTTCAAAAATCAAATAAAAAATCAAGGTTTGGGTATCAAATAATGGTCATTTAGGTATCTGTGAATTATAAATTTTTTTTTTATGTAACATTTAGAATGGAATTTATTGTTTAAGATTAGATGTACATTTATAAATATTCCATGTTGTATTTTGGGTATGCCGAGGATTTTCGTTTGCAAGAAAAATTTTACTCGATAAAATGCCATATATAACATTTCGTACATGAAAATCGGCGATGTTAAATCTACTCCTAAATATATTATTCTATAAAATTAATATTTTGAAGACAAATTAAAACCAATTTTAACTTTTTAAATCTAATAAATTGAGCAAATAACATAAGATGGCAATCCTATTCAGAAATACGCCAGGATAAAGAGTACATATACATATGTATCCACTATGTATACATATATAGATACGAAAATACAAAAACACGCGGCAACTCCCATCGAAAAAATGTCTGAATTAAAATCCTAAAGAACACCCTTCATTTGATTTCAATATTGCGTTGTTTAAGTTGAACTTTGTAGAATCAAGAATATCTAGCAATCTTTTACTAATATCGTAAGGGATAACACTTACTGTGAATGAAAGGCAATTTTTAAAACTTTCTTTTAATACCCATGAATTGTAATATTGTATCTTAATTTTCTATTTAAACAAAGAATTTAATAAACATTCGATGGAAAATGGGTGGCGATTCTATTCAAAAATATCACCGAATTGGGGATTTTTAAAATACTTTTCATTTGATATCCATGTTGTGATGTTTTATTTAATTTATAAATAATTCCAAATAGGTGAAAACCTAATGCGAATATTCTCGGAGATAACCCCTATCTAGATAAACTTAAAATGCAAAACATCATCTGAATGTCATCAAAATCGTTATAGCTGTTTCCGAGAAACCTATGGATATGCATACGTATATATACAAGAATAAAAAATATGTTATATTAAAAATTAGTTGGGAACAATATTTTTAAATATACTCCGATATTTTGAGTGTATATGTACTTTGTATACATACATACATACATATGTACATTCAAAAAAATGCGCGTTGAAATTCAAAGGATGCACGTTTCAATTCAAAAAAAGTGGCAACCCCCTTCGAAAATGTTTTTAAATTAAAGTTTTCATAAATACACTTCATTTGATATCCATATTGCGTGGTTTTAGTTAAATATTTTAGAATCGAAAATAAGTGTCAACCTTACACTAATACCTTAAAGGAAAACACTTACTATATAGGCAAAGCATATTTCAAGGTCTTGCATTTAGTACCCATGAATCGTAGTATTGTATCTTAACTTTCTAAACAAAAATTTTTATAAATATGCAATGGAAAATAGGTGGCAACTCTATTCAAAAATATGTCTGAATTTGATATTTTTAAAATACTTTTCATTTGATACCCATGTAAGGCTCCGTAAGATTAGCTTTGGAAAGTGAAAAAAATAAATGTATTTCCAAGAAAACGGAAAAGTTGTTATCTTAATGGGCGTCCATGAAACACGCGATGTTTTTTTCCAAACTTTTTGATCCACTCCCCAAAATATCATGTGATTTTTTGCTACTCAAAACGAGAATGACTTTTTTCTCGAAACTGAAAAATATTTTTTTTACATTCTTTATCGAGAAAAAGAAGAAACTTATTTTTTTTTCGTCATGATACTCGAAAATCTGGAAATTTTTACCCCACGGAGAAGTATCTTTTTCCAATTGTGTGCTGTTAATAAACTATTTGTCGGAGAAAATCAGTTAAGGTATAAAAATGTGCGTAATTACCTCGGCTTTCCATGAGAGTGTGAGTTAGATTAAAATAAAAAATATTTTGCATAAAAAATTTGAATTTTTTTATTTTTTTTTATTCATTCATTTTATTTAACCCTGCTTATAAACTTTAAGTTCTTAGCAGGCTTTCTAATAGTTACATTTGAGTTTACATGTTTGAGAGTTACATAATTATTCGCAAATGTATTAAAGTATTTAATAAAGTATTTAAAAATAAATAAAAATAAGAAGTTTCAGTAGTTTACACAAGGAAAACTTCTACATGAGTAAAATGTTTGTTCAAGTTCGCCTGTCGACGAAGTACAACACAAGGTTTTGTATCAAAGGCCTGATTTATAAAATAGACCCAAATGCTTTATGTACACAGTGCAATTTATATGAAATGGAAAGCCTTGAGCATCTGCTCTTCAAGTGTCCAATTTATTATTATTTTTTTTTATTAACTGTACCATATTCGATTTTTGAATAGTTGTCAAACTTTATGACAATATCAAGTCCACCTTCCCCTTTGCTTGATCTATAGTGATCATTTACAGAATTCATCTGTAGCTGCCCACACTCGGCCCATTATCACCGCCACTAACTCCGTCACCTACCTTTGTTCCTTCGGGTTTATCCATTGCATGCCTATTAATTAAAAGAATAACATCTCGATGACTACCACAGGCTTTCTCGTAGTGCAGCATCTTCTAAGGGATATTCGAGATCTCGGGACTTTGCCGCTAAATTTAGAAGATCCATATTAGCGTGATGGCGTCATAAAATTTGAGTCCCCTAAACAACTCTGTGCTATCAAACGAAGAAATACATAAATATGTAACACCTGGACCCAGTGTTCGCAAAAACTTCTCTCTGAGAAAGAAAAGTTCCATCTTCCTCCTCACTACAGCTCAATTCAAGAGCAATCAATTTTGATTTCCTCTTTTATGAGTTAAAAAAGAATGAGCGCTCTTCAACTAAATTTATCCTTGATATAACTCAGTTTTTTCACCTCAATACTTACCTCACGCTCCAAAGCCACTCAAAATATTACTCCTCATAAAAAAGCGTTGTGTATATTTTTGTCATCCAGGTTTCATCACTCAGTAGTTTTAATAGTTGATAAAGCAGCAGGGAGCGCTCATTGAGCATTCCCTTTATTTATTCTCTAAATTTAATGCGCCGCTTGCTTGGTTGATTCTCATAGATTTTCTAGATTCTGCATTTTTTTCAGTTTCTGAATTAAAAGTTTTGGGTAAGAAGCTTTTTATATACATACATATAATGTGAGTGATACATATTTTTCGCATTCACTTTAAAACTCGGAGCGATGAAAGCAAAAGTGATGCCTCAATACGAATAAACTCTTTTACAAATATTCCTCATGCAAATTCTTGAGTGAGGAGTTTTCAGCGAGGAGAATGTTAATAACCCTAGCGCTCTTGAGGGTTTGAAATTGTAGTGCTCTTAAAAAATATAACTCCTTAGAGCGAGAGCGTATTTGTATGGCTTTACGAACTATGCCTGGAACACCCGCATTCAGCGGCGAAGACGCGTAGCCTCACGTTTTTCTCCTTTTATGTGCTGCTGCTTCCTCATTTTTATCAGGTTCTTTGTAATGATATATTCCATTTCCGCAGCGCCTGAGTTCAAGCCCAGTTTCCGACCAACATAAAAAAATAAAAACTAAAAAATTGTTCTAATAGCGGCAGACAATGGCAAACAGCCGGGTGTATTTCTGCCATGAAAAACAGCTTCTCATAAAATACAATCGCCGTTCGGAGTCGGCGTAAAACTGTAAGTCCTTCTCCTTTGTGTGAGAACATCAGGGGCACGTCACAAATCGTAGGAGAAGCTCGGCCAAACACTTACATGTGAGGTAAGCGCCAATCTAAAAATAGTTAAGTCTCATCAAAAACAAACTTTCAAACTTGATTTCCCAACATTTTCATTTTTACACATTCATATTTCTGGCATAAAAGGGACGATATGTAAGTACATGAAAGTAAGAAAGGGAAATTATCCATAAAAACACGTACATACCTACATGTAAACCCTGGTCTATCCCTGCTAACCAAAAGGATCCAAAAAGAGTCTTTTATGAGCTATAAACCTTCCTATATCAGAGCTTTTCCCCTCATAAAAGAGCTCTTTTCGGAGCCCTAAATGAGCAGTTTTTGTTCTATGCGGGCACGCTGAATGGAGTCTAAAAATGACTCCGAAAATACTTTAAAACTGATGAATTCGGTGCATTTCATGACTCTTTTTCAGTGAATTTTATAGCACTTTTGGAGTCATATTTGAAACTTTCTTGGAGTTTTTTTCGGTCATATTTGAACATTTTTTTTGGTTCTTTTTTGATGGTGTATTGGAGTCTATTTGGAGTCATTATCTAGCATTCCGTAATATTTTTTGATGTTTTTTAACCCCCTTTTAATATAACTCCTCCTTTAGATTTCAATTTAATTTTTTTAATATTATTTGTTATTAACATATAAATAATTTTAATTAAAAATTAAAAGTATAAATACATATACTATTAACATTCCTACTATACACCCCGTGCCAAAATTATAAGCGTACCACATATTGACAAGTTTTAACAATTTATTTTTTTGTTATTCAATTTTAGTTAATTTTGTACAAAAATATAGTTAATTCCATATAAATTTAAGACTTTGTGCAGTCTTTAAAAAAGATATTCAACAAACTTTGGTAAAAATTTAGAAGTTTTTAATTAAATTTCTTAAACGGATTTATAGCCTATTTAATTTTAGTTAATTTCAGCTAGAATTTATCATTGATTTCCTACCTATTCACCTCTTTTATTCAGAAAATATATACACGTGTGAACGGCTCACGGATTGGCTTTAAACTATTCCTATAGAGTTCACTTAGCAAGACGCCTCTGCATATTCTTTTTAAGTCCCGTTAGATGAATGCTCAAAAAATGCTCTAAAATGAGTATTAACGCTCATTACTCCAAAATCCCTAAGAAAAAGGTGCATTTTTTGAAGCTTACAAAAAAAACAGTCCCAACCAGGTCACAATTAAGACTCCTTTCGGATCCTTATTTCGGTACGCTGTCTTTTTGGCTAGCCGGTATCAAACCAATTGGATGTTAAAAAAAGTCAGTAAATATTTTTACTAAAACGGGTGAAGAGTCTTACATACCTGCATTTTTATGTTGCAAGTGCATATCTTCATGCATGAATATTTTCAATTTCTCTTGTGACACATCCACATGCAACTTGGATATTCATTTAACTAAGCAATCAACTAAAAACCTACTTTCTAAGTTTTTGGCAAAGAAACTTACTTCCTTTCTTTTGAATTGCACACCTTTAAGGCATGAATTGCCTGCGCATATCAATATCAAAAGCTTTTACAACTTTCTACTTACTTTCCCAATTTAATTTCGACATGCAATAAAAGGCTAGTCATTTGATAGTTGAAATGTGGTCTTTGACTATCTAAGTACTACGATACTAGGAGAATTCGTATATGCACATGGAGGATTAAAATGAACATTTAGCTCAATGATTCAAAGTTTCATGCATTGAAGTTTCACAAGAGTTGCTGCATGCAACCTGCATAACCGCAAAGCCCACAGCAGACGATTATATGTAGTGTTCGCAAAGAAAATAAGAAAAAAGCTGCAAACTCAGAAGATTAATTATAATTTTCTTTTGGTAGCAATTAGGATGTTGGATGTTTGAATTGTTGAGGTCGAGTAAATATGAGTGTGGCTGAATGCATTGAAAGTGAATGGATTAAAAGAGATGTATGAAAAAAATTCAAAATAGAAATCTACACTACGGATATTTATTACTTAAAATTAATCACAGAGTTTTTTCGATGGCAACTAGTATCTTCATTTTTGATCACTTCCCTTTCGGACACAACATCAACAGCTTTGAATATTGCTTACACTAAGCCAAAATAAAAAGCAGACGGAAAATCGACGAGGCTGCATAACCACAGCACATTTCAACTAGTTGCGCACACGCTAACGCGACTATCGTCATTTGTTAATTTAACGCTTCACTCATTTGACACCTGCTTCCTGAATACAAAATACGAAAACGAAATCCGCGCCAGCACACATGCACCATCAATCTGGCCAGCAGCAACGAAAAGTAGCAAAAGGTTATCAAACAGTGGCAGTTGTTAATGCATTTGTGCTTTAGTATTCCCAGAGATTAAGCTTAGAGGAGTTTGTGCAGCAGCAGCAGCAGCAGTAGCAGTAGCAGCTAGAAAATAGATTCATCTGTTGACGGCTACCACTACCGTCTCTACTGCTGTTGCACCGAAATACTTAGTTATTCGTATGTGTGGCATGAAGTGGCAAGTGTGCATGCTACCGCAGACATTTATCATCCTGTTTGCACAGCTAACTGTTGTATCAGCACAAACAAGCTCACACTTGCAATGCAGCGGCCGGAAGCAACAAAATGTTTATTTTATCAAATATATTGTTCTCCCTTTTCTATATAAATTATTTAACATTTGCATTTGTGAAAAATGCAAATATATACGTGGAGTGCAAAGGTTGATGAAAATAAAATTAAGAATGCCTTATTTGTTATACTTATTTAGACGTTGCTTTCCATACTGCAGTCATATGTACATTAGAGTGGTCCAAAAAAATTGTTTCCGAAATTTTTTCTCTTACAGAAAGAAGTGCTGACACCAAACTTTACGTTGCTAAGTATAAACTTAGTGAATGCTCATGAAATGTTTAAGTATTTTGTACAAACAACTTGTTAAACAAATTAACTGAAAAATTATAACAAGCTCAGTTTTCATGGTAAAAAAAGTGTAAAATTTTTTGTATATGTTAATTTAATAAAAAAAAATGTCAAGAACGCGCCAACCGATATATCTCATTGGAGTAAGAAATCCTAATACTCTCCGAACTGATACAAATCCCGACTAAGTGGGACGTCTTACTGAGATATATGAAAGAGTTTTGCATTTAACTTCCTATTAAGTGCCTTTGATACTTTTACATCAATTTTTTTCGCACATATTTCAACATTTCAAGGTCATTGAGCATCCTGTATTGGTTACAGTAGAAAATTTAAAATTTATATACAAATACCAAAAGGAAAAAACTGAGAGAGTGCCCTGTTTCTTTCCATAACATATCTGCGAACGCTGACCGAAAACCACGGCATGCGAAACTGTACGTTATTTCTGGCCGCAGATAAAACGGAGACGGTCAAGGGATCTTCTTGAACTTACATAGCTGTAACTTTAAATTCTGGTGGTTTTAAATGTACATACTTTTATCAGTAAGTTAAGAGACTGAGTACCTGCTACGGACCAAAAACTAATGAATCCTTATACTATGTTCACGTTGAGCCATTAACTCGAGTTTTTCGGCCATTTTGGAGTTAAACGTTAAACACTACTCATAAACTCGGAGTTTACCAAACAAATAATTTTCGTTTAACTCGCCTTAAACACCACTTTTATTTGGAGTTAAAGCGAATGCAACCCTTTTTTGACCGAATCTTTGATAATCCAAACCTACAACCAACATGCCGACAGTTAGCTTGTTCAGTTGCAGGATTGAATCAGAAATAGTGCGAGGTCGTTCCGTCCACATAAGTCTAAAAGATCAACAATCTAGCTATGCAAAAACCAAAAATGTGGCTCGACAGAACTTTTTGTGCTGATTTCAATCCTAAAATTATCTAGCGGAAATGAAAAATACAGAAGATATCAATGGATAAAGTTAAATTTTTTGTTTTTTTAAATATTAATATTTTTGAACAACATAACCTATTAAAAAGGTAATGACGTCAAAATAAAGGTAATTAGGGGGTCACTTGGTGTACATAATTTTTTTCTTTTTTATATTTTTAAGCCAGAAATACCAAATAATAACCAAAAAATATATAAATATATTTTTTGAATAGCGTTTATTTAAAATTTGTTTTAAAAAGGGTAATATTATATACGTCCCGTAAAATCTTTAAATTAGCATCAATACTTTTGTGATCAGTCAGATAGTTTCCGAGGTATTATAAATATAAAAAATAAAAAGTTTAACTTTAATCTCTAGTATTGGCTTTCGTTTTTATTTGTGCCAAATAATCTAGGTATAGTTGAAATCAACATAAAAAGTTCTATCGACTCACTTTTTTTTTTTTTTTGCTAAACGGTTGGTATTCTACACCACGGCTACTTCGGACTTCTGTCTTAACCTTGGAGTACGGGAACAGGCTAAATGTGAATAAGAAAAAGTAAATAAACAAATGTCAAAATAAACTTTGAGTTTATTAAACACCCCAATGAGAACACTTGACAGTTGTTCATAAACTCAAAACGTTAAACTCGAGTTAATATTTCAGCGTGAACATAGTATTAGGCTCGATGCACACAAGCTGTTTTAAGTCTGCTTGTCACCGCGGCAATGCCCCATTTGCGTTCTTCCACTTCCACTTCTTCCACTAAATAAACTATCGGACCCGGCGAACTTCGTCTCTCCAAAAATTAATTTTTTTTTTTGAAACATCTCCCAGTGCCATCGTTTTATAGCACGGTTAATCGCACAACGCTGATCAATTTCTATACCAGAGTTACTAACGAAATAAATTTGAAGAACTTTTTCCTCTTCATTCTCTGCTTGCAACAATGACCCGGTTCGATAGTGAATCTGTCCTTGAATCTGTATAGCATAGTTGGTGGCAAGTTAAAAATGAGTGAGCATCATCCAATATATGTACATAGACCTTGAGATGAAATCCTTTAACTGTAGAATCATTGTATCAGCCGCCGTAAAGCAGAGAGCGCAATGGTTCTTGTGGCTAATTTAACGGTGGTCATTTGACTTTGCCCCTGCACAACTCAATCCTGGTATCTCCGAACAAAACCTTAAAGCATTGTAATATTGGAAAATCACTTCTATTGGACTAATCGCAACACACTGGAGTATACTCAATGGTGCAGCGGGTCGATGTAATCCGACATTCGTCGCATGCACTCGAAGCTGTTCATTAACTTGGACGCATTGCTGAGGGGTTTGTTTTGCACGGCTATTCGCCAATACTGATGAATTGCGACTGCCTGAGCCAATGTTTCATCTTCTGATCGGCGGCATAATCGAAGTATCTTCGAAGCAGTCGAACCATGTTCTCACTTTCTATTTTTGAACAAAATTCCAACTTATCCAGAAACGTTAAATGGAACCGCTAAGGATTTACATTGATGTAATTTTGAACTTGGCAAACATTTCAATTTTAATATTACGATAAAAGTTAAAAAAATCAAAAAATTCCTATTGAGAATCTGTAGAAAATCAATTTTTCCGGAATTTTTCATTTTTGGCAAATTTTTTTTATATATATTTACGAGACTTAAAATTCTAGATAGTTGTCAACCGTCTTCAAAATTACTACCCCTGGATAAAAGTGCATTTAAATACCTTCCGATCGCTAAACGCGTTGCAATATTTTACTCAATATATAGGTATATACTTCACTCAAATTTTAGACGGGCGGCAACCATATTTCAATGTTTGTATTTTTTACCTAAAGCGGTGAAGCTGGCCTTCCAAATGATGTTCCACTCATTAAATTAAATGAATTATTGTGGAAGATATGGAGCTGGATTGACTGGATACAGAGCTTTCAGCTTTTAAAAAAACATTTTTTTTTTTGAGAAATTATCAAACTTTAACAACGCAGGGCTTCCCCTCTTCAATTGAATTTGATAAAATATTAAGGTCGATATCGTTTGGTAACAGAAAAATACCTTTGAGAAATAAGTATATACATTAGGGTGGTCCAAAAATTTATGGGAGAAAAGTAAAGGCAGAAATTTAATGCTCTCACCCCCTAGGATTGTTCTACACTGAAAAAAAGTATACCCCTGTTTTTTATTTTAAAATAAAAATATATTTAGAGGTCGCTCAAAGTTTCCCATGTATTTTTTATGGGGGAAAAAGACTTTTCGTAGAAATGACATAAAATCCATGAAAATCAAAATTGTTCAATCTGAAAACCCCACTTCTCTTCAAAAGACTTCAGAGAATAATGCACAAATTTGATTTAAAAATTTTTTGAATGTGGAAAAAATAGTAAGAAATACTTTTTATTTTTACGCCTCTTTTTGTATTTTTGATTTTAAAATAAACGTATGCGTTTTTTCGGTATAGAACAATCCTAGGAGGTGAGGGCATTGAATTTCCGACTTTACTTATTTTGGACCACCCTAATATACATAGATTGCGGCAAGCGTTAATGGCATAAATTAAAGAAAACGCTTATAAGCATTAGGCGTTATTCATATGTATCTAACGCCAAACGAGCTACTCAGCTAGCTACATATGTATAAGCATAACGAGTATGAAAAAAATAATATTACTAAAACATAAATTACTTTCACAATCCACACACACCAATATATACTTATACAACTAAGCAAACAAATAAACGATTTCGATTTTTCGATTTCCTTAGCAAACAGTCAAGCAAAGTATGGTCAGCGCGCCTATAAATATGTTATGTGTTTACTGCTAGTATGTTTGCATGCATCATCAAATGTGTTTAACCTATACATACATATTTATATACGTATTTTTTAAATGCTGTATATGTAACTAAGCTTTAGCATAAAAACCATCCATCATATGGACGTTTTCCAATAAGTGTACTACAATAATTTATACTATTTTTATGGAAAGTGAAAGTGTTAGTGTAGGCGAATATGTAGCAAAAAAAGAAATAAAATATTTGTGTGTAGTATAGCTAGAAAAGGTTGAATTTTAAAGTACGTATAACCAACAGAGCGCTTCATAAATCATTGCGCTGGCATGCGCCTAAAAGTATGCCTACTTATTGGAAAGCACGCCAATACATATACATACATACATACTTACATTTGTATGTATACGTCTCATTTCAATTTGGCGTGGCTTTCAGAGCCCAATCATGCAACTCGTAGCCTAGTCACACTATCGTGGGAAAATAAATAATCCTTAAACTAAATGTTGCCTAACTTTAGGCGCTGAATTTTTGAAAATGTGAATATGAAAGTATAACAAAATGATTCCCATCAATTTTCATATTCTCTTACTTTGTTTGCCACAATCAAAGGATGCGGCCAACCTTTTCAACTGAGGGATGACAAAGTAAGAGAACAAAGTAAGAGAATATGAAAATGTGTTTCTTTAAGATTAAAGTGGTTTCCCTACTACGAGTAGATATTTGAAAAAAAAACTATTGGCCTTCGCCTGAATTTCAGGGCATGTCGTTTTTCTTCTTTGAATTCGCTTACTGAGCGACATAACCAAACAAGTTGCTTAAGCTCTTAAGCGTCTAAGCATTTTTTAAGCTTTTATTCTGAATTGTAGCACTTTTGTGAAAACGCCCATTTGCTCTCAAGTAAAAACATCTTCATCCTAAATATTGCATTAAAACACACATTTTTTTTTTAAACTTTTATCTCGATTAAGCTTAAATTACTTGAAATAAACTAACAACGCTGCATGCATTTTATCTATCTACCTACGAAAAAAAAAAACGAAAAAACATATCGTCGGCCCTCCTTTAGATACGCATCGTATTTCTATGTTGGCTGCCATGGATTCTGCGTATGAGTCGGCCTGGTAGGCCACTAATTTTGGAATTTCCCACAACACCATGCTCGGACACATCATCGGAACGAAAACATCAGATATTGTCCGATGTTGAACTGAAGGAGCGGTAGGCAAAAGAGAAAAAATTTTATTTCTTTTTATTGTAAGAATTTTAAATGCGTTTATTTGAAAAATATAAGCCATATTATATGTATGTTACATACGTTTTACTTTCTCTCGGTATGTTACCGTTTCCAAGTTCTTTTTTGTGTTTTTCAAAAATTTACCGATTTGCTGAATGTACAATGCCAACTAAAATAAAAAAAAACGATACTAATTAAATTTAATGGCTCACTCTATTCAATTACACTGTACAACCATGAACAGCTCCTCGAAATCGCTGCTCGCCAATGTGCTCGACATCGATGATGATTTCCGAAATAATTGCCGCCCGATGACGCCTGGCGGCACATTACCACACAATCCCGCATTCTATCGCACCGTTTATGGGTAACAACAAGCAAAAAGCTGCTGAGAACTAAATAAAGTTTTGATGTTATTTGTAATAAAGCAGTGTGTGTGCGAAATTAAGATTTGGTAAAAAAAAAATTTCCAAAAAAAATTTCAAAATCTTAAAATAATTTTTCCTAAATCTTGTTGCATGCAAATTAAAATTCTCCAACATGCAAAAATATTGACTTCTCTATTTTACCACACACTGCTTCATTACTTTCTCTAAGTTCGATTCGCTACTAAAATATTTCTCTTATTCATCTGCAGCCAAGGTGATGACGGCAGCATTGGTCCGATCGGTAGCACACGCATGCCGGATGCCGTTACGCACCATACGTGTATCAAATCAGCAACGGAATATGAGCTAGGTTTAATTTTGAAGGAAATTCGCTTTATAACCGATCAGGTAAGTTCAAATGTTTTGAAAATTATTAATACTTGTTTATGTGTTTTAATTAGTTTTTGTTATGGTATTATAATTAATTTTTTAATTTATTGCTTTAAGGGCTGTTTGCAGCTCTCAAGAAATTATGCTTCAAGAAAATTTACAACAAAAACAAAGTACTTTTTCATTTTTCATTTTTCTTGAGAGCAGCTAACTGCGCCTTACGTTGGAAAAAAGATTTTTCTTTTCGTTTAAACAAAAAGAAAGAAAAAAGACAGACTCAATTGACTTTCTGTAACGGTTAGCCTGAAATATGTAGAAAACTCTTTTTTTTATTAATTTTCGTTTTAAGTACCAGTTTTAGTTGTTGTTGTTCAAAGACTATTTAAATTCCTACAAAATACTTCATAGATAGCCTTTAAAATTACTAGGGACATAATTATTTCTACAGACCGCACTGACATACTGTATAGCTATAAAGCTAATACTTTCAGCCATGGCAGAGAGTGAATGTACGTTGTCTCCGTTCCCATCCTTTGCAGGTGTATTCCAGAAGTAGATGCAAAGGGCTATGTTGCTATGTTACAATACTAACAGGAGTCAGCTGAACTGATTCCCAGTTTGATCTTGTGTCTGCAAAAGCCTATAACAACCAGTAAGGATAACTGATACTTCCCTTAATCTTTCTAGTATTTGAAAGCGTGATTGACTGTCTACATATTGCGGAGTTATACACAGCTTCCTAAACGCTATTTGGTCTGCCGTAGCCTAACGGCAAACTTTCCTCCTTCTTCTCTTCTATCAACTCCAGCTTTTTCTATTGTGTGGTCCTATGACAAGAAAGACTCAAAACGACCGAGAAACTATTGCTTCTCTCGTCAGTCGAACTGCCTTCCTTGTTCCTCTGTATGCACCAGTGCCCCACAATTCACACCAGTTGAACTAATATCGCTTTTAGTGCAGACTAACTGTCCCAGCAGAAGAGAATTCGTTTTTGCTAGAGTATTTCCCTAAGGGACCTACAGTTGATTAAAGTCTGCGTTTATACCCTCATCGGTTCATAAGCCATCAGTGACTACTTCCTGTCGATAGGTTGTGAGCCGACATTCTCTAAATTTGTATGGGTTCAGGATAAATTTCTGCCTAGCTAAATCTAAAATATTTTCGCAAAGGTAATCTGTTTGACGCTTCTTATTCACGCGCCCAATCAGCTTCATATGAACTTATCTTCAACTAAGCCTCTTCTTGTGATGGTGAGCAAGGCCTCTCAGCAAGTATCCCGCTGGTTCACTAGTTGGGGCTAACAAAGCAATATTTCTGAAGCTTGATCAAGACTGGAAACTAAACTGTGAAACTCATATCTAAATGCGTCAGAAAATATTTGTTCACTTTGAATACCTTAATTGAAGGTTTAACGTTGTATACAAAACTTCTGGTTGGTTTTCTATTATCTCTGCTTCACCTGGGTAAATTGCCACCAGGTCATGGATGGAAAGCCCAGATGAACTTAAGCTTGTCATTTTCGAACTGATGCTCAGAAATTTTACGCGTCAGACCCGAAATCTTCCGAAATATTTTAATTTTGGGGAATAATACATCGGCTTCCTGAAGCTAGGCTTTCCTCAGAAAGCTGTGCCGCAATATGACGGCCGTAATATGTCGCAAGCGGTGTATGTACAAAGCGTTCTGCTTACGATCCACAGTGGTCAATAAATGGAATTTAATGTTCATAATTCACTGGAGCCTTTATTTCTCAACCAATTTGATTAATTTTTAAATGAAAGCTTATAAAATTTGCAAGAGATTAGTTGAGCCCGATTTTTGATTTTTTATTTGTTTACATTAAATTTTTTAGTGCACAATGCAGAAATAGTGGCAATTCTGAAAATGATCCATTCTCCTGTTCCAGTTAATAAATGTTACACAACAAATGTTTCAAATCAACTGTAGGGTTCCCCCAAACGAAAAAAAAATTCCCAAGAAAAACTTTAAATGTTTAAAAAAAAAAATTCACCAAAATAAAAAAAATTAATTTTGAGTTTTCAGAAAAATTTTGAATATGCTGTTTTATAGACCATTAAATTTTAGTGCAATAAAGTGGAACTTCTAAATGGCTAAGAGTTCGCGTTGATTTTTAATAATTTTTTTTTCGCTTTTAATTCCCATTTAGCATGCAGATGTGTTCGAAATGTTAAGAGTTTTTCCCGTTCAGTTTAGATCCTGATTACTCCTGTTCAGTTTAGTTTTAGTCTTGAGAAATAGGAAGACTCAGGAACCTTTCTTGCTTTTGAAAAACCCAGGACTGAGCCGTTTCGGAATAGCTCGTCAGATACTTTGTTGCCCTGAATGCTGTGATGACCCAGCACCCAAATTAGCGCAATTTCTAAAGCTGAAACGTTATTCGTACAATGTTTACGAAGATAGTAGAGGTAAAACTAGCACAGCTAAGCGCCGCAATTGCGCCTTACTGCCATAGAAAAAACGAAAATTTTTTCGTAGGTCGTTCTGTGTTAAAAAATATTCTACATGCTTCGCCGAGACAGTACCTTTGAACATAGTTTCTGAATCATCTCGAAGCCGCGTGGGCATTACAAAACAAGTTGTTTTTTTGAGTCGTCCGTAAAAATTGAGGCCCCGTAGTATTAAGTGAATAAAATGGAGGCGTTATTTTCACAATCAAAGTGCCCTTACGCCCGGGGTTGTCAGTAAAGCATTAGAGTGCTGTCTATTAAGGAAACAATCAGTATGCGTAGGGGCTGTTCTCTAAGCTGCTGCGGATTAGCAGTTGCTCTTTACCTTTGTCGCAACTTAAGTTAGAATTTGTCTCCTTCATAAATTAAAAGACAAGTGCTAAATTCAGTGTTTCGTCAGACTACGAATGTTGGTCATCATAATATTTACGGCCTAATAGTGTAGTTAACGTAATCCAAGCTAAACTGTCTATTTGCTGTTAATCCCAGACCCTCTAGACTTATAATCTAGCAGATGTTCTATGAATAGAATCTTCAGTCATTGAATCTTAGAATTGTATCTGAAAATCGCTGCGCTAGAATTTCACCTCCAAAATTTTCTGCCTTAAAACCAGAGGTGCCTAGAAACAGACATACCAAATTCCTGGCCTTTTACTTACACCTGTCAGTATTGCCTGATTTCTCAATGTATTTTTGACTTTTCTACATTGCATATTTTTATGCTTCACCACTTTACATCTAGAGAGTTTTGAAGACCAACTGCCTGTACTTACGCCAATCACAAAACTCATCTCATGACTATTGTCTTAACAACGGATGTCGGAAAAATATCGATGCATCGAAAATATCGATATTTTGCTTCGATGCATCGAAAATGTTTCACTCCAAGTATAAAAAATCTATGCATGGATGTATCGATGTTTTTTGAAAAGCTTCAGTGTTTCAAATATTAGTGCGTTCCAGAGCGTCTAGGATTTGCAGGTTTTTTCAGTACCTAGCCCAAAGTCGTTCCCGTACTCAATAATTCTGTATCTAGGAACACTCTCGTGAGAGTAACTGAGCGACAGTTCCCAGAATGAAGTTTCAGTATTTCGTCCGAAGTTTTTCTTCTGGCATATTCGTGGAAAGTGTCAAACGATAAGCAGAGTTGCATTTCTTGTTTACAAAACAGAAAATGGTGATACAAACATACAAATATGTGCATTTGGTTAATGTTGTACATATATGTATTTTTAGTATAAAATGAAAGCAAACAGCAAAGTATTTAAAAAGGTGAATGATTATTCTTATTTTTGGGCAAATTACTATTTTCTTTAATGAACTTTTAGCCAAATTATTCTGTTATTATTAAAAACTAAACGGGAGGTGTGAACATTTTACGCATTAATAATAAATTATTTGAAGATATTATAAATTTAAACCGTGAATAATTTTGTAAAAATTTGTTGAAATTTTTTCCTGGCTCCAAAAGTGGCTTTTTGCGTTCCCGTACAATTCCGAATCCATTCCCTCGTTACTTTCAATAGAGAAAGTAAGTTTGTAGTTTTACAGTTGCACAGGTTTTAGTATAGGCAATACTGGAACAGACTACATACATATATAAAAAAAGATAATTGAGTTTGACTAAAAAATTTAAATGGCTCCGACAAGTGTGATTCAACAGCCCGTTAGAAACATATTTAGCTCAGTTGTAGTAATTAATTTGAAATTTTATAATTTTGCTAATAACAGATATATTTTGTTGAGAAATAATATCTGAAAAATCCAATGCAAATCTATCCATCGATGTATGCCCCCCGATGTATCGAATAAAAAAGAAATGCATCGATGTATTTTTGCCACTGACTTCCCTAGTCTTAACTACAGCGCCTAAAACTATGCCGAAAGAACTTGATTTTAATTTAAGCGCTCTAATGATGACAACTGTACTTATTATTATGACCTGCTTAATTTATGAGAACAACGAAAAGTTTTAGGCGCAGTAGCTGAGACAGTAGTCATGCGATGAGTTTTATTATTGGCGTGGGAAAATGGCTGACAAATTTTATGTAGCAATTTCCATAATCTCACTGCATGTTTCGCAAAGTTCTTAAAATGAGGCTTGACTATAGGTAGTGGAACGTTTAATAGCGTTATAATGTATCTCGAAACTGAGTCACTTTCGCATGCGACATTAAAATTTCGTGTTGCATAATTTTAGACGCTAAAAAATCAGACAGAATCAGAATGTGAAAAAGGAACAAGTTATGACCCAAAGCATAATACTTGAACGAAAATGAATTTTTTATTTTGTATTAATTTTGCGTAATTCGTTTTGTTATATTTTTTGAGTTCTAGTATTAACGAATTCGTATTACTGATATGTATATGCGTATATGTAAATACTTAAATTTATTCAATAAGAAAGATTGCACGTTTCTTAAAATTATGTGAAAACGCATGCATTAATAATAATATAAATGAAATTTGGTTTAATAAAAAATTATTTCGTACAACTGTATCACCAAATGTTACTATTCATCACTGCTACATCAAGTTTTAATAATTCTATTTATATGTTGTACCAGCAAAAAATTTTAAATTTCCACTTATAATACTTTAATCAAAATATGA
>JAPVRG010292651.1:3007-16085 GCA_029783565.1 Rhagoletis cerasi
CGCAACAATTGCTTAGACGTTTGGGCGAAATTGTAATTGATTGTGACATTGTTGTATGTGATGGCGGCAACAAAGTAGCAGAAATAGCAGAAAAAGCATGGAAATTAAGGAAATCAGACAAATAAAATGCCGCAGCTAGCAAATCGTGCGCTGGTAATCACAAAGTCGCCGTGTTGAATCAACGCGCGGCTTCCCTTACCTGCTGTCTACTAGTTATTTGACTTCGCTTTCCTTCGCCCTTATTCTCTTTTCTACTCATTACTAGCCTTTTTAACTCACACATATTTTCTGTGTCTTCAATTTTCCCTTTTTTTGTCCAGATTTCGCGCTTGTTTTTGCCGCCAATGAAGATGAAGTGCGGATTAAGCGACGACAATTGCTGCTGCTGAACTTCGGTTTCCACACTCGCTGCCAACTGCTGCTTCTACGGTTTCCGCTGAATGTCGTTGGTGTGCTGTGGTTGATTTCAAATTAAATCCATTAATTTTTCCTAGCATTGCATTGCATTGCACAAATTCTTTGGTAATTTTCTGTCCTTCACACCAATCATTTATCGCAACAACAGAAAAGGGAATCCGTAGCTGAAAGAATTGGGAATATTTATAGTATGTTTTTGCTTGATATCTTGGATATTTAGAGATACCCTTCAAATATAGCACAAGAGCATATCGTTTGCGCCTTTGTAATATTTATCTATTTATTTATTTATTTGGAAGAAATACCATTATAATTAATTATATTACTTTTCGGAAAAGGCACTAGTAACTAAGACTATCGGCCAGTGTGAGCTTCTTTATAAGCGACTAATAGGTTATAAAAAGTAGCCATCAACAGTTTTCGACTTGCGAGCTATCGACCTGCTATCTTCGTTAGGCGATAACTACAGCCTAATTGTGGTTTCTCTGATCTGGTTAGTACAGATATAACCAGCCTCTCGGAGTTTAAAGCCTAGGCGTTCGCTTTCCAGATACAAAAAGCCGGCGGAAAGTCTTGGCAGACACATAAATACTTTCATATTTTCTCGAAAATAGGAAAGTATTTATACAAATAGACACACCAGAGTTTTAAAGAATACTTATGGCGGGTGGATGCTTAGAAATCCTTTGTCTAATTCATAGTTTTCATCCTATAAGCGTACACAGCAGCCAAGTTATAGGGAAATCTAGGCTTGATGTTTTTGGTCTTTTTCGGCACAACTCACAAAACGACTATATCCACACGCTGCGGAATTTCATTAGGAATCTCCTTCAGTTGCTAAGGACCGATCTCACAATAAAATTAAAGAATCTTTTAAGGGATGATTTATTTTGCCGATCGATTTCATAAAGCCGCTTTAAAGATAGGGGTGCCTTTAGAGGCACAGTACATTTAAATGTCAGTTTAACTAAGAGGAAACCTTTGCAAAAGGAACTTTAAGTGTTTCATTATGAAATCGGCACTAAATAGATTAACTCCACTTTCTGAAAAATTTTAAATTTTAATGTCAAAACACTTTATTAACTTCTAAAGGTTTGCACTCTGTTCACTGTCATGAAATTTTACCAGCAACATGCATTCTTTTCACGTGAAAATTTGTTATCACCTTAAATGTCAAATAATTAAAACTTCAATACGTGAAAATAACTTACTTTTTCCAGCGGTTTTCCAAATTAAAGTATAAACAGAATCAATTCGCTGAGCGAACTTCGTCGGAAGAAAGTTCGCTGTCAAAATTAAAACACACTGCAGTATATGAGATTGCACACAACCAAAGCGACGACGAAGTTCTTCTGACGATATTCGGCGAGAGTAGATTTATTTTTAATTTCGGCGCTGCCGCCGGTCGACAAAATCCACTTTAAATGACAAAATAGCGTTGTTTCTTTACTTTTCAAGTAGATAATTATCAAGAACAAGAAAGATGGAACGATTTGAGGATTAATCTTATCGCTTTTCGCTGTTGTATTTTTATATTTTTTATTTGTCAATCCGCTGATGCGAGTTTCCCTTCGGTTCTCTTTTACTGGGCGAAATGTTGCAGCGAATATCACCTGACGGCATCGTTCCGTCAGCCGAAATTCGCCCAGCGAATTGGTTCTGTTTATACTTTTAGGAATATCAAAACACATTTTAAAATGTTCAAAATTCATTAACTGACACTTTTCTCGCAATTTTAAATGTGAATGTTCATTTTAAACTGTCGTGGAAAAATGTTGCTCGCATCATTTTGCCACCATGTTTTGAGCTTTTTCACCTCGTGACAGAGTACCACTTTGTCGTGAAAATATTGAGGAATTTCCTGCGCAATTCACAGCAAGAAATTTTATATAGATTTTGATAGCTTTTTAACGTGAAATGGGAACAGAGTCTATACTTAACTGCATAATAGTCTAAACAAATTTCCCTGATACTAAGTATTAACACTACTAAATGACGGTTTTTTTTTGCCACTGAATAATAAATAATTTATTTCATAAGCCAATCAGATTACTTCGAATGCGAGGCCGGCCAAAACGTGCACATTGTGCCGACAAGAGCCTTTGTAAGTGTAGCAAATGCGTAGCAAATGAGCAAAAAAAAGTACAAATATGGTCCTAGAATAATTTTAGTTGCTATCTTTGTATGTATGTACACCCCGTGTCAAAATTATAAGCGCACCACATATTGACAAGATTAAACAACTTTTTTGTTTAAGTTTTAGTTATATTTTTACAAAAATATATGAGGTGTTCACACCAGCCTGGTTATCAGGTTATCTGGTTATTTAGTTATATTTTTTACTCAGTTTACAGAAACAAAATACACTAGAGAATAATAATTTTTAAGCAAATAACCTGATAACCAGGCAAGTGTGAATACTCAAACTGTTTTTTCTTTAACAAAAACCGGGTAAACTCAAGTTTCGACAATTGTGTAATATTTAAAAAAAGTGTACCAAGCTTTCGTAAAAGCTTGAAGGTTTTTAATTAGAAAGATTTTGAGTATGCATTTTTGTAGCCCATTAAATTTTAGTATAATAAAGCGCAAGTTTCAAGTTGCCGAAAAATCCCGTTGATTTTTTATTTTTTATTTTTTGCTGACGGTTTTGTGCATTTTCTTCTGTACAAAGTATGTTCGACGATTTTCTTATATGAAAGAAAATGAGCAACACATTTAACAGAAAAAAAATTACCAAAAACCAACGGTAAGTCCTAGCTACTTAAAACTTTTTCTAAAATTACTTGGGCTATAAAACTGCGTACTGAAAATCTTTATAAGAAGTCTAATTAAAAAGCTGCAAATTTTGAGGAAAGTTTGTTGATGCGGGTTTTGTTAAAGAATGAACTATAATTTGATTAAAAAAATACCATAAAAATAAATTGTTAAAACTTGTTCAAATGTGGTGCGGTTATAATTATGGCACGGGGTGTATATAAAAGAACACTTATTCTTCATTTCTGCTAAAATCTTTATTAAGAACTCTATATAATTAAGTTTTCCTGTAATAAAAATATAAATTTGAGACTGGATTTGAATGCATCATTTTTTTCAATTACCAAATCGATGAACTCCCTTAAGTATTCATTTTCAAATTGCAATAATAACGATATACTATAACATATACTTTCAATTCTCTCTTCCCCTCCACACACTGCTTACCACTACACCACAGCGGCCACGTTAGATAAAAGATACATCTGCAGTAATACAGACTACATCGTTTATTTGAATGTATAATTTAACAGGAACATTAAACTACCATATATACTATTTTCTAATTTTTCTCAGCTTTTTGTTTGGTGGAATTAATCGGCTTGGCGAACTGAGGCATCCATATATTGGATGTACATAGGCAAGGTTGTACTACTTAAGAAAAATGTACTCAAACTTCAAAAGTGTCAGACTTGAGTAGAAATTATATATTTACGTGCGCATATGTATGGTTTTGTATCAATGACTGTAAGTTAGTCTGCGGCAGGATTTATGTATTTCATACCACTATTGCTTGGCACTCCAATTCTACATCTGTACATAAATCCGTCGTCGCGTCTCTGCGCTTCGGCTCGAATTTGATTTTTTTTCTTTTAGCCATGCCAACCAATTATTGCTTGGTCGTTACTTTAGTTGCCCACACCGTGGTGGGCGTTCACGTTAATGAGTTGTAACGAAAGTGAAATTAAATTAACTGCCTGCCAGCGACCTACTAGCTAGTCAGTGAGACAGCCTGCTTTGCCTGAACTCAACTCCACCTCTAACGCCTTTCTCCTTGTCAGGCACTGTTACCAATAACTGTCTACTGCCTGTTGCCTTCCGCACTCCACTGCTTAACCTTTGCCTTCCACGCTGAGCCAACTACTCAGCTGTTTTATTGCTTTCCAACTAATTTTGCTTTCATATCACTTTCATACCTGTCTCTGCTCTTTGCATTAGGTTTTCTCATGTTTTATTGCTTTTTTCCTCTCATTCCTTCTAATTTACTGCTAACTGATTTATGTTAGTATTCGCTTTTTTCTGCCACTTTTTGCTCCTTTTCAGTTTCGCAGTCACTTCTCCGATTACCAAGCTGACAGGCTAACTAACTAACTAACCAACTAGTTAGTTGGCCACGTCCGTGTCTACTGCTGCTGCGCGTGTATCTATGCTTGCTGAATGCTGCTTAGTTTAGCTGCCGTCTATCTGTCAGCCGTTCATGCCACAATCCGTCCGACTCTGGTATCACTCTTGTTAACCAACTACTAAGTGTGTGGCATGTTCCAGCTGTCTATCTGACTAACCTTTAGGTAGACGGTCCTCTCACTACTTCCGCCACCCGTCCAAGCCGCCGTCCGTCGACTGTAATGAATTCCTGCAGTTTGTTTTAGAAATTTATTGCTCATTTGTAGTTGCAACATTGGTCGCGTTGTTGCACGAACCATTCATATTCAAAGCGCATTTCTTTTTTTATCTTTAACCTGTTGTATGTTTGTTGTTGCTTTTGTGCTGCCTTGTTGTAATTAATTTTCATCATAGTGCTAACTCACTCATATTTAATTACAACAAGGTACACTATTTTGCAAATCGTGGAAAGTCTCCAATTTCAACTGCTTTCGCAAATTAAATTTATAACAAGCAAAGGTGTAAGGAAGGCGCAACAGAGAATGAGAGCGTGATCTGCTATGCTAGGCAGGGTGGCTTGAACATCATGAAAGATAGCCTATTGTGGCATACAGCATCTAAAGGAGCAACATTCGTTGATTTCTTGGATGACGAATCGTTAAGTGTGAAATCACTTAAAGTAGGAGCCCACAGCTCAGAAGTCTTTCTCATCAGCGCTCGTACAAAGGAGATGATGTTATTTTGGGTTGAAGGCTATTTATGAAGTAACTTTTCCACCCATACGATCATCGCCTATTTTTTCGTTACCAAATCATACATAGTATACTAATAGAAAAGCCACGTTAACCTTATCTAGGTAAAATCAAAGCAAAGTATCAGAGTAGCAAGTCTAAATTTGAGCTGGATAGTAAGGTAAATATGTCTTCATCGAACCTGGCACATATTTAGTCTTAGAGTTGTTAGGCTCAGTGTAGCTATACAAGTATATATACTAGCTTTTTGTGAGATCATTTCTGCATCAGCTAGACTAACTCATTCCAAGTGGCTCTAGATGATTACAGTAGTTAGTTGAGAAATGTGTTTTAAAAAGAACGAAGTCATTTCATCTTTCATGCTCGTTAGCCAAAATTGAACAATTGGTTTAGGCTCCATTTTCCATAAACCATTTTTTCAGTGTGGTGAATATGATATTCTTATGTCTTGAAAGCAATGTCTACATCATAAGCTATGGCGGTTAAGACATCTAGAAAAGAAAAATCTTATAACATAAATAATAGAGCTAAAGCAGAACATAAATACGGAGCTCCTAAATATTTCGACTCCAGTGCCACCTAGCGGGTAAATGTTTTGCAAAATTATTTCCTATAGTAAGGGTAATACATATACGTACTAAGCTTGAATCAAATCGGTCCATAAATAAAAAATTCTTGTTTCTGAAGTGATGTAAAATTAGATATGGGCATTTCCACCAGGGTGTCCACCGCAGACAAAATATTATAAATTAATAAAATTACATTGTTTTAGCACATTTTCATAGGAAAACAATCAAATTCAGTGTAAACAAATTTTACATTTCTGCATAACCCATTTCGAGATATTCAAATGCAAAGTCGTACAAGCGCAACTTTTTTGTCGTTTGGATATTTCTGTTGCACGTTTTGACAAAAGTTCTTAAAGAGAGACATTATGTAATGACTTTTGCTCTCTAAAATCTTTCTGAGAGTACAAAGAGTAAAAAAGAAAAATACATAAGAAATAATGCGATTGCAAATAACTGTAAGTTTTTTTTTTGCATGATGGAAAAAAATGTCCCGTACGACAGTGATTAAGATTGAATTTAAAAAAAGTATATGTAAATAATTTTTGGGTAAAATCAAAACCATTTTTAAGATACATCAATGCACAACATTCTAAAATTAGTAAATATTACCTCGGGTTTCGTTGAAATCGGCGTTTGAATTTTTGGCCGCGAAAACCACTTCTGTGCATGGGTTTTCTGCAATTGGCTTGGAAACGAAAAATTTTCCAAAATCAACTTTAACAACAATTATGGGGTTAATTAGGAGCTATACGTTAAGCCTATTACAAAAAAAAAAGGAAAAACGTTTTGAATAAGGGTTTTTTTAGTTTGAATGTGTACGATGTTTCCATTCGACATGCTGGAAATGCCCACATGTAATCTTCGGGTCGCAGTTGGCCTCAGGACGAGGGATTTTTCAAGTTTCTGGACTGCCATTTTGGCTGTGGAATTTGTCGCAATTAATTCGAGGATAGCTAAGAATTACACAAATCAATAGACCCTCTCTCAGCAGACTGAGCTGTCTAGCTCTTGCGGGGTCAATCCAGATTTAAAGGCTAGCCATAGTAGCCTGAAATGCAAGCATTTTCGATCAGCACCTCAGAAATCGCCTTATAGTTGCCGTATGACATTATGCCGTATAATTGCCGAGATTAATCGCACCAAATACATGTCTAAAAGGTTTATCCAACTTCGAGCGGGCACTTGGCCTGAGGGTGTAAGCCTGGCACTCGATCTTAAGCTTCAGTTAGCCAAGACTTTGACTTAATTTTACTTTCCTTAAGAAATCGTCAATGATTACTCAACACGTCAACTTAAGCCAGAAGGGAAAATATTTTGTATTTGTATTTTCTGTTTCAGCTGATTGACATTTCGCCGCTTCTATTGCCACATCAAAAAAATGCACGCAAAAAAAATTCTTGCGTTCATTTATTTTTAAGAAATACAAAACCAAAAATATGGCAAGCCTGATTCTCTCACCGCTCTCAATTTCCGTAAAAACTTAACTTAGGAATCTAAATCCTACAGCTCTATAAGTTTTCTAAGGTAAGTTGAGTTTTGGCTAACCAGAAACACGTATTGCTGGTATGGTAGGTTGGTCTAAGTTGAGTTAAATTTTGTCGTAAGTCTTGGCTAACGTACGCTTTAATGGGATTGATTAGATATTTCTTGCAATAATTTTTGAAGAAGCATGCTTTAAAACTGGCTAAATGCAGCTGAACTAGATATGAATGGCTCTAGATTTGGCTAGGTTATAGTGGTTGTCCCATACAAGGGACAAACTTGGACAATTAAGAGATTGTCCTTTGCGATACCACGAGAACTGAAGGGAGACTATTAGTTTAGTCGGCGAAACGCCGTGAGCCCATTACGTAATTACGAATGGAGCTAATTTCGATGCCTGATAGTACCTCAGGGTTAGACAGTAAATGTGAGGCGAAATGTTTCCATCTCAGCCTCGCAAAGGCTGGACAGTCTAACAGAATGTGTTGAAATGTTTCCACCTCTTCATCCTAATACAAAAGGGATCAGTTTAAATTCCCAATCTTACCGCATGGATATCAATCGCACAATGGCCTGTCAGAACCCCCACAATTAGTGAGAGCTGGGGCTTCGCAGGCATAAGAAGCTACTTTGACCGCCCCCGGTCCACGTCAGGCCAGAAGGATCTAGCAATTGCACGTGCCCTAGTTTTAGCCCAGCGCTCGCTGAGTTTACATAAGGCCCAACCGTCCAGAAGTGAACCGAAGGAGGACAGAGGCGTCCCCAGCTGTTCCTTACTCGGTGATAGAGTTTCAAGGGTGCCCTTCCTTGATAATTCATCAGGCACGCAGTTTCCCGCAATGTCATTGTGGCCCGGCACCCAAATGAGTCTGATTCGGAAGTGCTCCACCGCGGTAGATAGAGAGGTCAGACATTCCCTAACCAATCTTGAGCGCACCATCATGTCATTCAGGGCCCTGATAGCCGCCTGGCTGTCAGAGTATATGCTGACCTCCCCAACTGACGTCACACTCTTCTGCAATGAGTCAACGGGTTCCTTGATGGCAGCTATTTCCGCCTGAAAGACACTGCAGTAGTCCGGAAGCCTGAAAAAATTTTGCATGGCTCTAACCAGGAAGTGGAAAATCATCTTCGTGGTTTCTGGTCTTTTCTATTAAAGTTCGTAAGTTTTTATAACTATTTTTAGGAATTCCTTTAATAAATTGTTTGCCCAAACTCTCTGCCAGTGCCCTTTCGGCTGCATGTTTCAGTTCAAGGTTGCTGATTTACCGCAATTCTTCCATATCCAATTTAAACGCTACCGTAAGTCACATACACTCCCACACATAATAACTCACTTAACCAAACGTTTATTTATTCCTTTATTTTTCTGCAATATTTTTTCTGCTGCTGCACTACATATTTCGCTTACCTTCTTGTTGTTGTTGCACATTGTGTCTGTCTCCAGTCATGTATGTACCACTCAACTTCGCTGATGGATGCAACATGTTTTCGCGTTATCGGTTGCACAACAAGATAAGATAAGAAATAAAGTCGGTTAGTTGCAGCGTTGTTCTACAGCCTACAGCAGCTGCAGCAGTAGCAGCAGCACAAAAACAACAACACCGCTCAGCTACATTGCAATTTGGCTTCTTGTTGGCGCGTAAGTGCAGCTAGCTGAGCATTTGCTTATCATTTTGTGTACGATTTGGCTTTTAAGTTGCGCTGGCATGAATACGATAAGCCAATTTGCTGATAAGCCAGCCAGCCAGCCTTCGAGTATACTTTAAAAGTGGGCGCTGGCGGGGTTTATCTTGTGTATGTATATATATGTGCGTGTACATACAGTGTGCGATGGCAGTTGGAAAATCTGGCGGTTCATCTGTGCAGCCAATCTGTTGTGAAGCCAATCAATGCGATTGGAGTATTGCATTAAAGGGAAATGAAGCGAATATGCACAGGAGATTCAGAAACGCAAGCCAACATTTTGCTGTTTTTGCTTTGGAATCACAGTAATTGTTATTGTTGGTATAGGGCTCTGCTTGTCGTCGGCAGTGTGACCATGCTAGCATTTTTGAGGCTAGATTTAGCACTTATGTATATTTTTGCTCGAACTTCGGAATTTTTAGTATAGCTTCGTGGCTTTTTTCTGGCTTTTTTTAATTCTACCTTTTTTATAAGAAATTTCCAACGTTTTAGTACTAAGAAAAAAATGTTAAAATGAGAATAAGTTTTGGAAATTCGAGTAGCAAAGATGAAACATTAATTGAATTGCAATGGTAAATTCTAACAGAAAAACATATACAACTCTGTTACTTCTATCATAAAACCAGTCAGAAAAATATGGAGCTCTTTTTAATAAACACTTTTAGGCAGGATTTTTAAGTAAGGCCTTAAATTTGGAAGCTTTATTAGAAGATCTTTCAATAGCAGACGAGAAAATGTTTTTTCAAATAAATTGGAGCACTCTTATCACAGTGTGCCTGGAGCATAGTAAAATTGGTACTGCGTCATCATAAAATATTTCTTGAAATTTTTCCCCTTCTAAGAGAAGACGAATCAGAAGGCCGGAAACTTCCATACAAAAGAAGGAATAAAGAGTGCAGTACGGAAAGCCTATCGCTTTAAGATATAAAAAAAAAACGCCTATTAAGCCTTACTGGAAAGTTTTGAGCGAAAAATTTAAAAATTAAATTTAATGAATAAAGTTCACTTGAATTTGTTGAAGTGCTGTTTAATTCTTCAGCATAAAAGTGCTGTCTTTTTTTAGATAATTTTTTCACTGCCTCTAACTTTGTCAAACCTTTTTTAAAGTCAATTTAGCTTCGTTTTTTTGAGATCATCTGGGCATACTGGTCGTAGGTCTGTCGGCTGATTGTGAGTCGTATGTGAAACATGAATGACCCTTAAGCGAAATGTTGAAGTGGTGTGTTACTTGTTTTTTTAGGTTCATTCTTGTGCAAGGATATGCTTGCGGATTTTTGAGAAGCGAAATTCTGAAATGAAAAATTCAAGCTTCAAATATTGCACAAAATAAATTTGAAATGAAAGTTGAAATCCTTGGAATACGGTGCATAGGAGTCACGGATATGTACGGGTTTTCTCTTTATTTCACCTGCTAGATGCTTAGCCGTTAAAGTAGCCCAGCTGATTGCATCCGTGAAATGAGGAGAAACCCCGTACATGCGTGTGACTTGTACGGGTTTTGATCTCAACAACAAAAGAGTGATTTTGGACATGTACGGTTGGCGAACTCACCGATTCAATTATAAACGTAGCACATATTGACAGTTTCTTTTTTATAAAAATATAGTATATTCTTTAACAAAATCCGTATAAAGTGTAAGTTTGAATTACCCAGGACTCACCTTTCATAAGCATGAAATGTATAAATTTGGTCCGATGTTTGTAAGTACCAGAATAAGAAGAGATAGACCCACCAAAAAGTATACTTATATGATCCGAATGTCGAGCTGAGTCGATTTAGCTATGTCTGTCTGTCCGTCTGTTTGTATACAATCTAGCCACTAATTTTTTGAGATATCCAAGTGAAATTTGGTGAGTGAGTGTATTTTTATAATGTATAAATTATCTGTCGGAACCGGTTAAATCGGAAAACTATATCATATAGCTCCCATACAACTGATTGTTCAGATATCGGATTTTTAGTTATAACTCCTCCATTTATGCAGCTGGGAACTTGAAATTTCGCACTGTTTTCACTCATTACAGTGAATACTTACAGTGAAAATGGCAAAGATCGGATCATGTTATATATAGCTCCCATATAACTCATTGTTCAGATATGAGATTTTTCGTTGTAACTCCTTTATTTATGCAGCTAGGAATTTTCGAACTTTACAGTGAAAATGATAAAGATCGGGTCACTATAACCTATAGCTCCCATTCAACTGATTGTTCAGATATAAAGCCGAAGACTGTGCTGCCCTTACTTATTTTTTATTCACGGAGTTGTGCATTTTTGTACCCGAGCGCACTTGTGCACAAATCGGAGGAGAAGCTCGGCCAAACACTAACATATTGTGTATTATTATTATTTTAAATATACTTGCAGACGTCTAATGATAAAAATTTTAAAATTTAGTAATCCATAATGACTCTATTTTTAGGGGAATTGCGTGCCAGACGCTATTAAAATAATTCGGTAATTCATCCAAAAATGTGTCAAACGTACAGACAGTAGCGTGCGTATATCACTAATTTAATAATATAGCAGTATCTTTCATAATTTTGGTTTGAAATTATTATTTTTTTGATCACTTGTATTATTTGCCAAGCGTAATTGTATAAACGGTTTTTCATTATTCATTACTAATGACTTCCAAACAAATATACTCTATTGCACTACAAATAGTTTATATTGAGTGCTCGTGTCAACAATCGATGGATGCATTCAAATTGTTGTGTAAATTATACGTACGAATGAATCCACAAATTATTGAACGAAACTGGGTGTCTGACTACCTACCTGCTCTCTGACTAGCCGCCCGCCTGTATACCTAAACGACTGACTACTACGTCCCATGGCTGGGACAAATACACTTATCGACTACAACAAGCGGCAAATTGACCGACTGATGCGGACGAGAAGTCTACTACCTCAAAGAGCTTTAAGAAGCAGATATTGTGGTGTACATGGATTGTAAATGTGTGATAGTGGTGGGTGGCTGGCATAAGCTGCTACATATATGTACGTTCATACAAGAGCTTAACAGCCAACGCACTAACTACATAGGTACACTTCGTACGTTCGTACATATGTACGTACGTACATACATACCAACACAAATTATCCGTTATTGTTGTGCTTAATCCTCGGAATTACCGTTGCGATTTAAGGTTGATTGCAAACAGAAATTCCCACACAGGAAAAACCATGAATATAACGGAAACGAAGTGCAACGAACGCGTGAGTGCGCAAAATAAAAATAGGGAAATTTCTGATGCTCAGTGAAAATGAGAACGTGTGATTTCAAGAGTAAAACTCATGCGAGATCGCAAATTAGGAGCAGGTTTGGCGGGAGTTTCGCTAACGAAAGAGGAAGATTTTGCAAAGGGCGCTGCCTGCGTGGAGAAACGAACGAAGCTATACAGACTGATAAATTTATCGCATGCGAGAATTTTCGCGCGAGTATAGAAAAAAGTGCCAAAATTGAAATAAAGAACGAGGAAATAATAAATAAAATAAAATGAACATAAAATGAACTAAAATAATAGAAATATAATAATAATAATAATAATAATAATAATACTAATAATAATAATAATAATAATAATAATAATAATAATAATAATAATAATAATAATAATAATAATAATAGCAATAATAATAATAACAATAATAATAATAATCTTCTTCTTCTTCTTTATTGGCGCTGTAACCGCCTAAGCGATTTTGGCCGAGTCCAAAACAGCACGCCAGTCATTTCTCTTCTGTGCTAACTGACGCCAATTAGAAATGCCAAGTGAAGCCAAGTCCTTCTCCACCTGGTCTTTCCAACGCAGAGGAGGCCTTCCTCTTCCTCTATTACCAGCATCGCGTCCCGCGTTGAATACTTTCAGAGCAGGAGCATTTCTGTCCATTCGAACGACATGACCTAGCCAGCGGAGCCGCTGTATCTTAATTCGCTGCACTATATCTACATCGTTGTAAAGCTCATACAGCTCATCGTTAAATCGTCTGCGGTACTCGCCATTGCCAACGCGCAAAGGCCCGTAAAT
>JAPVRG010292655.1:11967-23034 GCA_029783565.1 Rhagoletis cerasi
CCTGATAGTATAATCCAGAACGTACTACTACACGAGGGCTTCATACAATGAAACTTGTTTAATGGTTATATAAAGCCAACAAGCCAGCTTGAGCGAGAGGACCCAGGGCTTGTCAATGACCTTCCTACAACAATATAAGGCTACCGACGCCTTTTCTCCATATTTTACTTCCAGAATAGCTTTCTTTCATGTATCGAGCTCAGATATATATATTTTTTATCTTTACAAAGGTTCACGCCTGGTCGACTAGCATTCTGGCTGTCTAAGATCTCTCCCTAATCAATGAAAGCTATATCATCTGCTTACAGAGCTTCCTTTTCAGAGTCTCCCACAGGTCGTTGACGACAGCGACAAAAGTTAGTGGTGAAAGGACTCCCATTTGTGTGGTACTCCTGCTCACTTTTTTCTGGGAAGATACGCTTTCCCACTCCACTGCAACTGTACTGTCACATAACAAGCGACAAACAAAAGGGACAATATCGACTGGACGCCACGTTTACCTAAAATGTTAAAATTGTGGCTTTACACCTAATATTTTCAATCCCAGGGCGTTTACACAGGACATTTTTGCGCTACTTTTGCAGCACGTTAGTGATGATTGCTACAATTCTGAGTACATTCGCCCTTGATCTATTCAGCATATCCAAGGTCTTCGTTATGTCTGCTCAGGCCAGAGTTCCTTTGATATTTGAATAGGTTGTATATCTGGTCACCTGTTTCTAGAAAGTCCAAGGAAATGCAGATTAATTCGTATGTCCGTAAACCCCAGACAAGACAGAAGATAGTTGACTGAGACACAGAACAAAATTCCATTTTGCATCCTTAAACTAGTTTAGATTTAGTAACCGAAGATCACATTGACAATAGCGCCGACTGGCTATCAGAATATATATTTTGCTATATTTTACAGGCTGCAAGGATAACTAGAATACCCACATGGAAGATGCTTGTATCCTTTAACAAACGTACAGATAGAGCAGCACCGAGTTCCGCAGAGTAGACTCCTACTTCAACACCTCAATCCATCTTGGTTGGTGTAGAGAGAGATAGCCTTTTATTGGTCACTCTTGCTAATTATCTTCTGTATGTGAATCGCACTTGACTGCCGTATAATGTTCAACCCGTACCCGAAGTGTTTGGCCCTACACAGACTTGACATTCGGAGTCTGACCGCCAATTTCATAGCCACTCCTTTCAGGCGGAGATCGGTTGAGATCAGAATGAGGAAAGTGTTTAGTTTTTCGTCGGATAGGATCTTTGTAAGCTCCTCAGTTTAGCAGTATGAAACATCAGCTGTCTAAAGTGAAGAAGGATTTTAAAACTAGGTAAAATTTAAAATTTTTTTTTAGTTAATGACTCTGTTGCCACTCGCTTTGCCATATCCCTTCTAGATAGTATGCAGAATTGACTAGAATTGAAACTCGAGTTAGGCGGAGCATTCCACAAAAAAAAAAAGAAAAAATACCTCGAACAAGTCTCATTGAACTGGATGAAGAAGTTATCTTCGAAAAGCAGCTATCACTTCAACCATTTGTAAATTTTTGTTATTTTTAGGTTGAAGCCTTAAACTCAATAAAGTTGATGATTAGGAATTCTTAGATTTTCCAAGCCACATCGAGTGCGTCATTTTATGAACATACATACATATTTATGTACATGAGTATGTCCCTGTTCGTCAAAAGCTCACATTTATAAGCCTTATCTCATTACTTAGAGCAAAGAATATTTCCTTTGAAATGGTTAAATAATGTGGTTGTAAAGACACTTCAAAAGAAAAGCCTTTCAAAGTCTAATGGTAACAACAAAGAATCGCCTGCTAACATTTACTGCACTGCAACAAGCAAGCAACTGTGCAGACTTGAGAAAGTACCTGTTGCTTAGACCATTCATTTTGTTTATCGCAATTTGCGGTAAGTTGCAACTCAATAGCGGCCAATAGCAAAATGTGCTACTTGACCAAGTACTTCACTGTTTGTGCAACAATTCGCTGCAGGTATTTGTCGGGTAAACATTTGTATGCTTACATGCAGACATATATAACGAGTACATACAAATCTAACTTACCATTGTGTAAGCTTTTGTATTTTTCTTATTTTTTTTTGTAGTCGATTTTTGATTGTGACTGCCCCTTGTTGCACAGCATGCTACCGATTCGCATTGACAAATCTTGCTCATGAACTTGTTATACTCAATTGTCATGGTGATTTGTTCCTTTGGATGCCGGGAACAATCAAGCAAACCAAGGGAGAACAAGCAAAGGTGCGGTTAACCGCAAGCAGTGAGTGAAGAAATAGAAAAGCCAGACAGACAGCATACTTGATTGTTGAGGGAAATTCGCAAAACACAAGGCACCTGGCGAGCATTGTTAACAATAAACAAAAAAAAACATAAAAAACATATAAGAAGTTCAAGAAAAAATTGGCATACTCAATGTCCAACCCAACTACGCTTCGAAGCTTTTGTTGCGGTTACACTTTTTTCCATTTTTTTTTTACCTTGTTTCATTGTTGCGTGGTTTCCAGGTTGGCGTAAGATTTCAATCGCTCTCAAATTTCTAACCTGATCCCAAAATTCTACAACACACTGGCACTACTCCTGGGTGCTATGAGTAGATGAGTACGTAAGTATTTACGTATGTATGTATGCATGAGTGCAGGCACTTGCGCCAACAAACAACGGAATACCCGCAGTTTTATTAACGGTTTGTCGTTTACATTTTTATGGTTGACATTTAATTTTCGCTCATTTGCTATTGTTGTTATTATTGTTGTTATTGCCGCACTGCAGTTGCAACAGGCGTTGCATTGTGTTGCAATAAAGTTGTGTGTGGGTTTTATCGCCGCCATTGATCGTGTTCTAATATAAAAATTACATTTTACAGCTGCACAACAGTTGCCTAAACGATTGGCCGGGCGGCTTGTTGGTCGGCCTGCTAGTCTACTGGTCGAGCGTTCAAGCAGCTCGACGGGCTATTATGCCAATAAGCACGCCACAGATCGACGCGCCGACGCTGGCCAGTAAGAGCTGCCGCCGCCAACGCCATCAAGTGTTTGTAGTTCGGTCTTACCTGTCTGCCAAAAGCAAAATAAATGTTTAAACAAATAAATAATTGTTAGCATAAAATGCGAGCAACTGACTGAGAATGTGACTCGACAATTCTTGCGCTGTTGGAATGTCAGCCAGCGTGTGTTTGGCAAAGCGTCAGACATTCACAAATTCTCATTGGCGCATCCCATCCACGCATTTCCTTGTGCGCTCATTGCTACACTTCTACACGCTAAATGCTTGAATGGCTGACAACAGGCGAATGATTGAAGAGGTGATTGTTAGTGGCGATAATTGAATGAGATTTGTTGGAAACGTGAAGCAGCAATTGAGAGCATGTGGCGATGGAGCGAATCTGTGTAGCTCGCCAGGCAAGTATGATGCGCCCCAACAATGAAACACTTTCAAGTTAGCTTATCAAAGTTGCAAGTCAATGCAATTTTTGAAGTCGGTGATTGTGACTTGGCGAATTCGTATGCCTGTTCTTCGTATTTTGAAAATTTTAAGTTTCGAGCCCGAACCGCGAAAATAACGTAAGCGACATTTTTTTCTTAGATGCTCTACATAGAAGTACTATCTACTGCACCAAAAAGGCAATTTAGAAAAAAAAATTGAATTATGTTATTTGCTCGTGATTTCCCTTGTATGTTTTGGTATAAATAACGTGTGATCACAGAGAGCTTTTACTGAAGCGCGCCCGTATAAAATTTATAAAAAGTTTTAAAAAGCTTCTCCCACGGGTTAAGTATGAATCATTCACAGCCAGCACATTTCCCACGGGAGAAGCTTTTTCAATATTTTTCATTGATTTTCTATATATGCTAATAGATTAAAAATCTCACTTATCGTCACTTTTTTCACTTTTTTCATTTTTCATTTCACGATAACGCAGAACGAAAATTGACCTCCAGAAAAAAATAAAAATAAAAACGTCCCTTAAGTTGAAAAAAATGGCGAAAAGGCGTTAGTGCAAGGGAATGGAAATGGTGCAGGCAGAAACGCAGTTCGAAAATAGTATCAGGGGGATTCCAATAATTGCGGGAATTAATTCCCGTAATTCGAGAAATTACGGGCGCGACAACCCCAGAGTCAACGGTCGCCAGTTCGGAGAGGTGGTGAGCTCAACTGGCAGAAGTTTCGGCTTCAAGGTCTGACCAGAGACTTCATCTGGTACCACAGGGGCCCCAGAGTATCCTATATTTACTCTGGCCTGTTCCTTTAGGCTACGGCCCTTCGGGGAGTATCGCGGTGGATATGGTTTAATACACAAATGCGAGTAGAACCAAAGCGGTTCGATTGGAAAATTTCATCGAACGGGCAAATGCACGATGAGCTGCAGAACCCACGTGCAGGACAGCAAGGCATATCTGGCCTGAGCTGGATAAACGCAGATCTCACCCTCGTCTCCGCTTAGAGCGTCCACTGTTCCGAACTGTAATTGGAGTTCTCACTGGGCACTGCCTGATGAGAAACCACGCAATTAGAATGAGTTTGCAGTCAAACGATTATAGTCGCAGCTGCCGTGATGAGGAGGAAGTCGAAAATGTGGAGCACTTCCTATGTCACTGCCCTGCTTTGGCGAGGGCTCGTCGACGCTCGTTCCTCCACTATTCTTTTGAATGTCTGCCGGAACTGGACTCAGCTACTATCTACGAATTTGTGCGTTTCATCAAAGTGACAAACTAGTTTCACTTCTAAGATGAGATTATGGGCGTAATGAGTTTCTAGTATGGCATCAAAATGGGCCCATAGTGACCTAAGTGTGTCCTTCTCCTGTGGATGGGGACAGCCAAGACAACCTAACCTAACCTAAAGCGGTTCGATGTGCATTGCAACCAAGCGCCGGACCCATAGAACGGCAGAGTCTTTAGATAGGCTTCGAGCCCGACCAAGGCGGTGAATTGTGTCCACCCGCACTGCCAATTGGTACCGACGGAATGGTTGCATCATGGGGCGGTGATCAACGCAATAATTTCATCCATTGTGCTCTTGAGCGCCGTGCGGTTAGGCCTTCACAGACAGGTACCCACGTTAAATACTGACAAATTTGTTAGTGATTTATAATTTTTGAGAAGTAGAGATAGCGAGAATTGAGATATTGGAAGCTTATTTCTCCATGTTACGTACGACCTTTCCTCTGCCAAAACCCCTATCTAGCAAAATTAAGTTGAGTTCGATTTGCCTTTGGGTAATAAGAAACGAAAGCACATTCCAAATGTTGAAGCTTTGTGAGTGATTCTTTCAGCGTTTCTAGCGTAGCTCTTTTGACCCAAAAGTCACTGGTGATACTTACTGAACACAGTGGTATATTTCTTATTCCCGCAAGCTTGAAAGAAGTCATTGAGGTTTTGGTTATATTGTTGTTAAGTACCATATTTTCGTTAGGTTCCGGCCTATTTGAATAGCGCAGAGGGTGACCTCGGGCTTCCCTCTAAATATTATTACTACATAGATCATCCGCAAAGTGTTGGCAACTAATTCCATTATCTGAGAGAAGCTGGAGAAGATCGCCTGCTACTATGTTTCATAGCCGGTGAAAAGCACTCCTTCTATGGGCATTCCTTTTGTGTTATCAGCTGTACCCAAGTTTTCCTCGATTTCCGTTTAATCTATCCTAGTTCGAGGTAGGGTTGTGATCCAACTAAGTAAAGGTTTATATGCATTTCAGTTCTATAGTAGCTGGCCAACCTAATCCCCTCTATGTCGAAGAAATCACAGAGCACTATTTCTCTACATTTGAAAGCGCTCTTTATAAATGACGTCAGCTGGTATAGAACAGTATCCGTAGACCCTCCTGCCCTGTATCCATGCAAGGCTCGCTGCAGAGTAATTGTCCTGATGTCATTATCCGTAATCTCGCCATTGCTTTTAGCGAAACATTTATACAATTTATTGACCTGAATGATTTTGGTAGCGAGTGATGTTCAACAGTTGGTGCAGTAGAAGCCCTTTCCCTACTGTAAGAGGAATCCATCCACCCCATTGAATCTATCGAAAGAACCTATTATCTACCGCATTGATTGCCGGGAAAGGGTCTTTTGCCAGCCTCCAATCCATTGGAATGGAGTGGAGGAATCGGGAAAATGGATGCAAAGCATTTGACTGACAAGTTTCTAATTTAGTTTCTTCCTTTCCTTTTACGAGGGCTTTGTGAGGCCTTACGGCAGCAGATATTCAACAAATTCCTCCTCAAAAAGTTCAAAAACTGTCCTTCATTAGGTCTCAGAATCTTCTTATTGCATTAAGCTTGACTAGCCTATTAGACAGCTCACTAACCTCTTTCACTGACGTATAGAGTTCCCGAGACCACTAAACGCTTTTGGCTTTGCTCTTTGGCCTAGTCTCTGCACAGCTAGAGTTAAATGCGAAAGTCAAAATGCGGTTTAGCCTACTCACTTGGAGTTCTAATCGGAGTATAGGTTAGGTTAGGTTAGGTTAGGAGGGCGTGTATTGAATATTCAATACTTCGACTCGGTGACAGAATTGTCCATTGTGAGTGCCCTCTTCAAGCGAGTGTCAGGAGGATACACGTACCCATAACCGGGAGAGTAGCTGAGTACTCTCAAGTCAAGAAACTACTAAACCAAGTGCTATACCTAATGAAGCCGAGGAGATCCAACAGTTCCACCTCCGCTATCTCGTCGAGAATGTTGAAGAAGCGTGAACCCAAGTACTTGAGGCGCTTCGACTGTAGACCCGGACATCGACACCGAAAGTGGCCAATTGACTCTTCCTCGTCCTCATCACGACAGCTTCTGCAGAAAGTACTTGTTGGCATTCGCCATCGTTGGAGCACTGGTTCTTACTATAGACCTATTGAGTTTCAGTAGATCCATATATACATTGGTAATAAGCAATAAATAACTACAACTATGGAAAACTGATTATCTGCATTAACAAAATGCACAACAACACCTGCTATCTGCGCCTTAATACACAGCTTTATTGTCACGTTGCTGCAGAAAATGATATCTGCACGCGGGAATTCGTTTATGTTATGAATTGCATTTAAGTAAATACATATGTATCTATGGGTACATATTCATGTATCTACATATATGCATATGCACATATCGATGTCTTGCCATTGTCGCCTTTAGCATTTTCAAACATTTCCCGTCGATTAGACTATATGAAATTGACAGTCGCTGTCAAAAGTCCCATCAGCGCAGTCTAAACAGTGCGGGTGCATTGACATTATTGCAGTTATTTTTTGCAGTGGCGCATTGTCAAAGTGGCAACAATTACGGTACGACAATTGTTGATTTCGTAAACTGCGCAAGCGATTGTTTGATCGGTTGTGCGAGTGTTTGTGTGTGCGACATGTTGCACCGCTGTTTTGTGCCAAGCCAAGAAAACAAACGTGACAGAAGATGTGATTGGCATCGGTAATTGATAAACGTCAATAAAGTTGTGGGCCAATGAAGCAATGCTTACATTTACGGACGTATATGTATATAAATATGTAAGCATGTATATATGCATTTACGTATGTTTTCATATAAATAAAAGTAGGTAGGTAAGTACTACATATTTTTTTTTATCTATCTTCGCATTTAACTACTTCATATTCATGACTCGAGCAGCGAAGGCTTGAAAACATAACAAATCACAATCATAATTGCAATGCATGAATTTATTATTAATCGGTAATTTATGTTAATTTCCTAGGTGTCAAACAACAAATCAGATAATTTCTTGATTATTTAGTTGATATTATCTAAATATTGACATAAAACGTGCGGAAGTGTATTGATGGCGGGTTGAATGGGTGAATAATGGTTATAGAGTGCAAGTGGAATACCAGAGTTGACTAAGAAATGCTCACATGTGAATGCATTTGCTGGTACTAAGTACCTATAAATTTTACTGTTTTAAAGGTAAAACTGAGGGAATGGAAATTTTAATATACATATGCATAAATTTATGCATATATTTTTTCTTTTAATTTGAGGTTTTGGAGATACATTGTGACCACCTATCCAATTTCCGACAGATTTTTTTACAATTGATGTCGTTAATATTCAAAGTTGCGTACCTAAAATTCCTAAGACAAAAGTCCATGTCAAGTCTATTTAATATAGAAGCTCTTCTCTTTCATTGTTTTCGAGAATAAATGTTTATACGGCTCAAGGTGACCCTTGTTCATAATGTCCTCTCCTCTATAAGAAAGTTCCCCAGTAACTTTTAAAGTTATAGTCAAATGGTTTCTTTAGAAAAAGTGTATACGTTTATAACTTATTTTCAGCCAGATTTAGTGTGCCTACCCTGGAGCTGCAAACATCAACTTCATTAGGAACAGATAGCGTGAACTTAAATAGCTTAGTCTCAATTTCAATTTATCTATTAATGCAGAGGCAGGATATTAACCACTAAATATATGTATGAAATAGGAGAGTCTAATTAGTGAAGATATTGGATGTTGATGCTCCTACTTATTGATATTTTTAGAACTGAAACTGGAACTAGGATCCACTCCTGGCTTGAGGACATCCGGATAACTCATCGGCAGACTTATTTCCAGGAATATTACAAAAGGCTCAAACTCAAGTTAGATCAATCGAGAGGTTTGAATTGAAGTTATTTAATAGAGTTCCGCATTCTCTAACCACTTTGGATTTATTTTTGAAAGCCAAAATAGCAGACGGGCTATCTGAGAAGCCCAAGCGACAGCCTCCGGCAAGAAGAAATATTTCTAAAGGGAATTAATATTGCAGCCTGACAAATAGAAAATCATTATATTCCCTGGGAGTTCGAGGAATCGCCTGCCAATGTACATATGTGTTAATGCTACTTCCAGACAGATACATCGACACTGTATATCAGTAGCATCTAGATGTGACATTAACTTCAAGGACCCTGTAGTATTTCAAATTACAGCAAGAGATTAGTCGCAAAATAGTTAGCTGTATAAATCTCCGGACTATTTTCGGGTGAAGACTGTAAGCCTTTTCCAAAAGCCATTTGCAGAGTGGTCGCTGTGGTGTAGTGGTAAGAAGTGTGCGCTTCAACCCCGCAGGGCCTGGATTTAAGCCCTGGTCAAAGGTGTTTTTCTTGACAGCGGTCGCCCCTCGCAGGCAATGGCAAGCCTCCTAACATATTGTCTAAGCGGCAATCTAGTTTTATTAGATAGTTATAGAACAATGTACGGAGTAAATGTGTGATTGTTTGATTTTGGCTAGACGAACACAAATTCTAAAGCATAAGCTTGGAACTTTATGAAATTTGAGGCCAGTATGGGTTAAGTCCATGAGGATTAAAAATACATCGGCTTTGAATGCGGAAATATATTCTGAAAGTAAGAAGATTATAGAATTTACAATGTTTAACATTGGGTGGAGCTTCTCTTCCGATTTTTGGCGTGCACACAGAAAAGAGACTTACAGTTTTACGCCGACTCCGAAAGGCGATTGTATTTTTATGAGAAGCTGTCTTTCGTGGCAGAAATACACTCAGAGGTTGGCCATTGCCTGCCAAGGGGCGACCGCTATTAGAAAAAAAATAATTTTTTGTATTTTTTTGATGTTGGTTGGAAACTCGTACCCAGGCCCTGCGGAATGGTAGTGCGCACTGCTTACCACTACACAACAGCGGCCGCCTATAACTGCCCAATAAAAAAAAGGACTCTATTAAAATTGAGGACTCTTTAAAATGAGTTCCCATGATTTTTCTAGCCAATCTGGGTAAAAGCGGTTTATTAGCATTCGCATCTTATTGTAAGCATTTTTCCACAGCCAGTGATATCCGTAACATAGAAAGTGATTCAGTCTCATGGTGAACCGGACAATAAAGTGGCTTGAAACTGCTAAATAAGAAAAATAAAAAATAATAATAAAAGTCGATAATAAATAAAACAGAATGTGAATCCGTACACCTAAATTGACGACAATTATGGCGTTGTTGCACGTTTTTGTTTCTGTTGCTGTTGACTCTCTTGCAGCAAGTAATTTGCATATTAAATGAGTTAAACACAGAATTCATACACAGCTCGAACTCGAGCTCGAAAGTAGCATTGCCTTGCGAATAAACACCTTTTTTGTTTACCTTTTTGGCTACATACATATATACATACATATATGCGATTTGTTTTGTTTTTTATTCATTTATTTTTAGTAGATACATTTTCATTGCGCCTTTCAATGCGCTAAATTGCTTGACTTGACTGGCGCTGTGTGTTAAGTGCAAATTACATATGCACTGGTAAGTGTGTTTGTAAGTGTGGCACTTGTCATGTGACAAGTTGCAGGTTGGCACTTTCGCGTAATTTGCAATTTAAAATGGGCAACAAGACATAAGGCGACGCGATGCGAACTGCGCAAGGTTACGTGACAACCAACAACAGGTAGAAAAGAGCTCCAACAAGACAAACAACTAAAACGAAAGCAAACGAAGAGGCGGAGCGAAGAAATAAGCATTTTTTGCAATCAAAATTAAATAAAAAGGGAAATTGAGCAACAGCAACAGCAAGTGTCCAAGTGCAATTACGTCTGCAATTCATTCATACCAATGCCGTCAGCCCATTTACATACCAACTAACTGAGCTGCAATAACTTTTTTTCTACGAGTATGTACTTTTTATACCTTTCATGACCATGAAATGGTATATTAACTTTGGTCCGAGCCTAAAAAATTGTAAGTACCAGAAGGAGCAGAGATAGACCCATCAATAAGTATACCGATATGATCAGGTTGACGAGTTGAGTTCATTAAGCCATGTCCGCCTGTCCGTCTGTCCGTCTGCCTGTCCGTCTGTCTGTTTGAACGCAAACTAGTCCCTCAGTTTTTGAGATATCTCGATGAAATTTGGTATCGAGATGTATTTTTGTATTATATTAGACATTTGTCAGAGCTGGTAGGATCGGGCCACTATAGCATATATCTCCCATACAACCGATCGTTCAGATAAGAGGTTTATGGCCATTTCTCCCTCAGTTTGGAAGATTAAACCATGAAACTTAGTGAGATATTTGCTAATAGATCATCAAATGTTTGTTCAAAAAATCAGTAAGATCGGAGCTATAT
>JAPVRG010292658.1:0-10344 GCA_029783565.1 Rhagoletis cerasi
GTTATCGTGCGGACGGACGGACGGACGGACGGACGGACAGACAGACATGGCTTAATCGATTTCTCTTTTCATTCTGAGCATTTTGGTATATATATGTCTATATCGTTCTCGATTCCTTTAGGCTGTTACAAACAACCGTTATGTGAACAAAGTTATAATACCCTTGTGCACACAGTGCGCTCGGGTATAAAAATTTAATTTCCGACCAAAAGTGTGATTTTGTGAAAAATATAAAGTTAGAATTTTTACTCAGTGCCCCATTACATCTACATTTATAATCCCATTTGGATGATCTTAGATTTAAAATTTACCGCAATGATTTATCTTTTACTCAAATTGGAAAAAAAAAAATTAAAAAAAAAATTTTTTATTAAAAATAAGCATCTAAAATATGTAATGTTCAAAAATGAATGAAAATTCCACTTTTTTCGATTTTGGTCGCTAGTAACAGTAATAATTTTTATATAAATCTGCACAAGTTATACATTTTTGTAAAGGGCGTCTCAATACCTTTCGAACGGACAAATAACTGCGAAAGGTACCAAAAAACACGTTTTTCGAAAAAATCTCGAAAAACATTTTTTGAAAAAAAGAATGGATTTTGTTTTTGGTTTCAGCGACCCAAAATTAGCTTAGAAAACATTTTGTTTCTTAGGTTAACGCAATTACGTAAAAATTTGTGACTAGTGTAATCGTTATGGTCTCTGGTTTGTACAGTTTAAAGATAGTCAATCCAATAGACTTGATTTTGCGAGGAGTGAAAGAATTCCTGATCAGAAAGAATTATACTGCGTAGTCATTAAGGCCAAATTACACAATTTGTGCATTTGTACAGATTTGTACATTTTGGTAGTCACAGAGTGGTGTTGTCAAACAATTTTTATCGATAATGATTTCAGCTCCATAAAAAAATTTGGCCTTAAGAATGTTTCAAAATGGCGTATATTTTTCTGCAATTTCAATAACATTAATAGTAAACTCAATGCAATGTAGAAATTCGGTATAAGGAATAAACTCTACGCGATATAGCTATGAACTGGCCCTCCATTCCGATTTGGTATCACTTCGCCGCGCCTAAATGTCGCGTGGGTCATAAAATCGCTTTCGGATGGGCTAAGCGTGATTTTTATTGCCTTTTCTTGTAGCGTGTGTGCGTGCGTGGTCGTTTGGTCTTTTTTACGCCGATCTGTCTTACTTTTTTCATGTCAGTTTTCTCCTTTCTTTACGTTTTACATCTTTGCTTTCCTCTCTCAGTGAAAAACTGCGTAAGTTTGCCTAGTGTTTATGCACTTTTCGCCACCAATTACAAACACTTTTCTTCCCACTCACTTCTAACGTTCACTTGTTGTTTACTTCTTTGTATTTGGTTGACGGTCGATGGTTCATGTGATTGATTAAAGCTTGAAGTGACAAGCTAACGTAGCGTGATGGTGCTGAAAGAATAATACGAACCAGTTGAATTATTATCTGCTTTGGGTGTTGAAATTTGCGTTTGGAAGAATAATTTTTCTGTCACTACACAAAATACCAGTTCACTTTTTGTTTTGCTTTCACCAAAGGCATTTTTTAATCCACTCTATAAAATTTAACGCATTTTTCGCAAGACTCTTATCGGCTGTTACAAAAAGGGTCAAAAAGTAGTATGCTTAATATTAAAATATGTATGCATGTATATTTCTAGACAATTTTTGGGATTTTTCATTTTGGCATAGCTAATGGCGTGCTTCTTGCATTTCAACAACATTTGAAAAAATATTGTAGGTAAACCGTGAACGCCTTATACCGAATTAAAATTTTTACACCAAAAAAAAACTTAAAAAATTTCTTACGCATTTTTTGCAGTTCTCTCCCTTAGGCGTTGGAAAAAAAAAACTTTCATCTTGCTTGTATATAAATGCCCAACAACCCCAAAACTAAAAAATTTGCAAAATCCCTTTACTGCATTTAAGCATTTTTCTTGTCCTTTGCTTGCCTTGTTGCCATAATTTTATGCACTTCTTTATCCTTTTCCATAAATGACTGACCTTTTGCCAACCGCAACTGCACCTTTTCGTAACCGTAAGTAACCCAATTGCAACCCCTGGTGAACCTTTTTCCTTTCGGGCACCAGATTTGATACATATTTATTTATGTCTCAGCGGGCGGTGCGCTGAGAGTGTGAAGTGATAAACGAGAGACAGTTGAAAGTGAGTTTTAAGTGGTTTAGTGCGCACACCTTTTTTGTTTTATTTATGAAGGTAACACTGCGGTTGCCTTCGATAATATTGCATCCAGCTGGGCTTAAACATAATTTGATTTACAAATGTTTTTTGGTGTAGCATCGGTATTATCGAGAAAAGGTATTTGAAATGGGTTAAAATGTGGAAAAACCACTTCTTTATAATGACAAGAGAAGAGTTGTTGAAAAGGTAAATATGTGAAAAAATTAGCATTAGGAAGCTGGTGATTTGCTTTCACTTTAAATGTATGTTGCTAGTTATTTGCTTTCTAGATTTAATAACACTTTTTGAGTGACCTATAGTACAGGTCGTAGCTTTAAAGATTTGCTAGCGGACTGGAGTTCTCAATTCATTCATATAAACCAATTTTTGCACGACTTCGCGTTTATCTGTTTATCTCCAATAGTGTTAAACAATCTTAGTTTTAATATGGATTCAGAAAAAGAATTATGTTTGTTTTCAGAAATATTAGTATAACCAGGAAATTTGAAAATATAAAGAATTTTTTTTAAAGAAATAAAAAATTTGCACTAATTTTTTTAAACTTTTTTCACTTTTAGCAGAATTTTCCCGCATTTCAATCCATTCATTTTTCAAAATACTTTTTAAATTACATCTTTTCATTTACATATATGTAATTGGAGAGAAAAATCATCAAGTTTTAAACCATTTTATTCTTATTTCTTAATCAAATAAAATTATTATTTTACCTTTTCGGGCAGATGGGTGGTTGTCCCAAATAAAGCACACACTTCGACATTTATAAGATAATATAACGTTTATCTGAATGGAGACATTTACTAAGTGGGCGAAACGCCGCGAGCCGGTTACGAAGTTACTCATGCGGCCAATTTCAATCCCCAACAGTTCCTCCGGGCTAGTCAGGAAAAGCGAGCCAAAATACTATCGCCTTTAATAGAAAGTTTTCAGGTGATTTCAAGTCATCATTCTTCTGGAAGTGGCTACGGGAGGGATCAGGTAAGATTCCTAACGCTACCGCGTGAATTCTGCACAATGGCCTGCCAGAATCGCCTGCCAGAATCCCCACAAATGTTGGGATCTGGGGTTGTGCAAGTGTAAGGAGCTGCTTTGACTGCCTCCGATTCACCCTAGCCCGGAGGAATCTTGCTATTGCGCATGCCCTAGTGCCCTGACATGAGGCCCAACCGCCCAAGAGTGAACAACAGGAGGTAGGAGGCATAAAAAATACTCAGACGCGATTGAAAGGGAGACTAGAAACTTTCTAACCAGTTTTGAGTGTATCACTATTGCGTTCTTAGCTGCCTGGTTATCAGAGCAAATGCTCACCTTGCTAACTGAATCATAAACTTAGTTCTGATGGTGATCTCCAGGTAGAAGACCCATCCACCGACGCTGCTTCCAAGTTTTGATCCATCCGTGGAAAAGCTTACTGCAGCCTTCCTTCAACCGTCCATCCAGTCATCCATTACGGGAATGTAAGAAGTGAAGAAGCTACTGTAAGCTACTTCGGAGGCGCAGTAATCTATGTGATCACGAATGAAATCAAAGCCCTTCACAACTTCAGAGAGTCCCGCTTTCGAGTCTGTTAGCTATACGCCCTACCCAAACCTATTAGCCGTTCGTGCTGCGACAGTCCTGCTTACAATATTTACAGGCGTTATGTTCAGCATGACGTTAAACGCCAATGTAGGAGTGGTTCTTAGTGCCCCACTATTACCGATTAATTAAATCCGTTGCACACGCTATAGTTGCTTAGGTAGAGTAGACTACTCTAGTGAACTCAACCAGACAAATGCTTCTTAAAGAAAACAAAACAGGCTTAGTTATGTTTTCAAAGAGAAACTAAATTCCTTTGGACGAGAGACCCCATCTCTTACCAATAGTTCCCCTGCAGCAGTACAAGGCAACCGATGCCTTCCTTGTCCCTTCGTTAATGTTTGGTCTCCATGAAAGCGCCGTATAAGGGATCAGGCCTGAGTACTGAATCTTATCCTTGAGATGTAGGCGGATACCCCCAATCGATCGAGTCACATCGGGGATCTTATACTTCGTAGTAAACAAGACCATCTACGCCTCGCTGGGCCTGACGATGAAGCCGCTGTTAGACGCGCACGTGGTTTCCAACTTTAGGTTACATTGAGTCAGCTTACAAAAAGGGTATCCAGAAATATTCCCCCAACCATAAGTAGCACGTCATCTGCATAAAAAATCACCCGACAGCCCATTTTCTGCAGTTCCTGTAGAAGGTGATTTACAACCACGGTCCGGAGCAGGGGTGAGAATCTCTATCTATGTCTTCCATATAAAAATGAACTTTTTTTGATGCGTTATAGGAAGAAAATGTGGGACACCCTCGGCAAAAAAAAACCTAAAAAATCAATGGTAATTTCTGGTGACTTGAAACTTGCATTTTAAAATTGAATGGGCTACAAAACTGCATATGTACTCGTTTTTTTTAAAGTTCTGAATAAAAAATTTGAAATTTTGATAAATTTTTTTTTTAAATTTAATTAATTTTTGTGAACTTTGTGTAAGCTTTGAAACTTTTATTTATGTGGTTAGTGTTATGCATTGAATTATATTTTAAATTAAAATTATTAGAAATAAATCAATAAAAATAAGTTGCAAACAATATCATTCTGAATTTCGCACCTATTCTTTTTACCATGAGGAAGGTATTTTTTCCAGGTCATCAGATCCGCACCGTTCATAGGATTTTCAAAAATGAGGTGGCCAAATTAAAGGGTTTGTCCTTAAGATATGCAATAAGATTTTACCTTTTCAAAAGAATTGCCACTTTTAAAAAATTTAATTAAAATTATTTAAAAAGTCAATTATTGCAATATGGGCATTAATCGAAATGGTTTTGAAAAGGCTTTATTTCTAAACTACATGTAAGAGATTGCCACCTGTTTAAAAAATCAAATTTTATTCAGATTAAGGGAATTAGATAATTGAAATATGTGCCACCATATGGGAGTCAGACGAAAGGGATTTAAGAAGGTTGTAGCACGAACGTATTTTAAGGAAGATCTCCACCTGTTTGGAAAGTCGAATTTAATTAAATTATTCACAAGTTATATATAATACTAAAATATGGGTGTAAAACGAATGTTTAGAATATTTTTGAGTCATTTGAAGAGGGTTGCCAACTGTTTAAAATTTAAATTCAAATCATTTACTAAGTTAAATGAATTATGAAAAACATTGGTATCAATCGAAAAGAGTTTGAAAAGGCTTTTTTTGAACTATTTTTTGAGGGCTGCCACCTGTTTAAAAAGTCAAAGTACATACGTATCGCAATATGAGTTTGAGACGAAAGAGGTTATAGAAGGTTTTATTTAAAAATATTAAATTTAATAGGGCCACCTGTTTGAAAAGTCAAGTTTAATTAAATTTTACACAAGTTATATGAATGTTAAGAAATCTTTGTTTTGAACAATAATAATATTTTTGAAATGTTTGAGGAGGGTTGCCACCCTATTAAAAGATTGCATTCAAATTAATTAATAAGTTAAATGAATTGTGAAAAGGATGGCACCAACCGAGATGATTTTGAAAATGCTTTATTTCTTATTTGCATGTAGACGAGTTGCCACTTGCTTAAAAATCTAATTCAGCTTGAATTAAGGCTATAAGGTAATTCAAATATATATTACAATATAGACGTTAGACGTAAGAGGTTTTAGAATGTTTTATTTTGAAGATTTTTTTCAATAGGGTTGCCATCTGTTTGAAAAGTCGAATTTAGTTAACTTATACACAAGCTTTATGAAATATTAAAATATGATTGTCAAACGAAAGAGTTTAAAGAGAGATTCAGTTTGAACATATTTTTGGGTAGGGTTGCCATCTATTCGAAAAATCATATCCATATATATATATATATATATATACAATACGCAAAGGCATTTTTGTGAAGGTCATTAGATCTGTACCGTTCCTTCGAATTTCAAAAATGAGGTTCCAAAGTAAAGAGCTTGGTCTGTAGATGTGCAATAAGATTTAATTTTTTTATTTAGAACTGCTTTCAGCGGTACAGAGAAACGACTGAACGGATTTAGATGAAATTTGACACGCGGATTTATAACTCTGGCTAACCTGTTTAAAAAGTTAAATTTAATTTTGACGTTTTAATGCTATGCGGCTTCACCAATCTACATATATATTCGTCAGGCGGCTCTCGGGCATGCTCAGCAGAAATAAGTTTCTGGTCTGTGGATGGACCCAATGCCAGCCCGGAGAAGAAGTATGTGGAGCAACCCTACTGCCGCTGGTTAGTTTGCCGAAACAACAGCCCTTGTTAGTAGCGCCACTATAACAGAAACAACAACGCCGGGTGCTGATCAATGACTACTGCAGGAGCTTCAGAGACTCCTCCGCCTGAGTCAGTAAGGTTCTTATTTTGTAAATGTCCCGCACTGGGGAGGAGTAGACTGAATTTGGGTGCTGGAACCTTTGGGGACCTGCGCGAAATAGTTAGCAGGTATAAAGATGAGACCATTGCTTAAATTGATTAACTGCACATATTGGCCTGAGGGGAGGAGGGGGTAAATGAAATCGTTTGTGGTATCACATAGAGCCCGACTGAGGGCCTAAGTGTGCTGGTGCGGCCACCGGTAGCCACTTCAATCTAACTTAAACGATTATGAAGCTGAAATTCAGTAATACATATGTACAAGTATGAGGGATATTTATGAATTTTACTTCACTTACGTTATAAAACTGTGCATATATATAGATGTTACCTTATTAACAGTTCTGCAAATGATCGAGAGCGAGGAGGCGTGGAAGGCGGTCTGCAGTGTATCAGCAGAAATTATACAGCAGTTGCGTCTAAGCGAACAGCTACGACGCAGAAACGAACGTGAACAGCGATTACAGATAGAGACTAGTTAACGACAAAGTGCTGACTAAGACTAGGAACGGAGACCCCGACGTTCATACTGAGATGACTGACAATGTCGAGCTGGACATTTTCGAGCAATTTGCTCAAACGGCTTCCTGACGAAATACTTGACGGTAGTACGAGGGGGACTGGACAAGAAACCCACGGTTTTAGTGGGTTAAAGTCTCACTCTGACGTTAAGGCTTTCGATGCTTTCCATCCTCTATAAAAACAAATTTTTTAACAAATGTAAGATGGCACATAGGCACCGCAAGTTTTCATATTAAAACGCATTCATTTCTCATTTCAACAGCCAATACAAACATTTTTTAATGAAACCATAAATTCTTAAAACGCCACTTTTCCAATTTTCTTGTGCTTCCCACTTTTCCACCCATACATATTTCAAGTGCGTCAAAAAATGTTTTACGTTTTTTCCTCTCTTTAGCCAAATTAATGCGAATATCCACCAAACGCAGGACGAGACTGCAGGTATGAAAAAAAACAGCAAACAGAAAGTCCGCTGAACTCCGCGCTTGCAAATGGGCGTAAAAAGTTGCAAACTTCGTTGAGTGCAAAATTAGTAAAAGAGAGTATTAAAAGCGTAGTGCGCAAGAAATGAAATGAATATAGTAGGAAAATAATTTTTAATTGAATTTGTGCAATGCTGCGTACTGGTGTGCACTTTTTGCTGCAATTTCATACTTTTTTCCCTTTTATTTCCTTGCGCTGTGTGCGACTTTTCAACTCCTTATTTTTGGTTGCTGTTGAGGTTGCTCGGGCTGGGGAGTAAGATTGCAGCGCATATCTGCTAGTTACAACTACAACTACGACAATGCGTACAAAATTGCCAACAATTTGCAACCCAAATGCTACAAATAATGCAATTGACCCCAATTGCTGTTGCCCACTCCACAGTGGCGATTGTGATGATGCAGCTGCTACTTACTACTGCTGAAGATTATGATGACGATGATTGAGTTGTAGTGATAATGAAAAGTAGTAGATACGTTTTGGTTTTGGCTGCACTGCAGTGCATGCATTTTTGTGAATTTGATTGTGATATTCGTCGACGAACGATTTTCAATAGATATTCGCCTTAACACGCTCGCGATGATGAAGTTCAACAGAAGTTAGGGGTTAAGTGCTCACAGGAGATTGTGCGTTCTGCATGAGCATGGAAACAGCTGCTGCCGGTCAAAAGTCAAAAGCTTGTTACAAGTTTTTCATTCTTCCTCAACTAAATGATCACTGGTGTTCCCACAGTGCTCGCAGTTGCTAAGCGTCGTGCAGCAAGGCGAAAAGAGGTTAATTGTCGTGTCGAAAATGGGTGTATGAAATTAAAGTAAATAACTGGTAAAAGAAAAGAAAAAATGTAAGAAATCAAAAACTTTTGAGTGCAAGAAAGTTTCGCTTAGGGTCAAATGGGTATAATATGAAAGAGCAGCTAGCTGCTCCTGGAATGGGTCGGCCGCACCAATTAGTTTGCTGAAATTTGATGCATGGCATTTAATAATGTACGAAATTGAAGGCAAATATTTTGAAAATCTTCAAAGCAGATTGAATTGGTGCAGTGTATGAAAAATATGTAATAGTAAATGAACTGCAAAAAGTTGAATGAACGGCTGGGTTGAGTGCTTCCAATTTGCACTTTCTACTTCTACTTAAGCTGGTTATTTGAGTTTATGGTCGTGGTTCTATGGGAAATGTAATATCGCAAAAAAAAAGGGTTAGCTTTCCAAAACGTGTCCAATCGAGATTTCAGCGAAAGTATAAGGAATTTCGTTATGAAACTTGGTGGGGATGTTGGGGGAGGAGGCCTCTCCATACATGAATTTATCACTCTCACAATGTAGTTGCTAATAGTATTTAAGCAATTTGTTGTTAAATAATCTCCACTACCACCCGCAAATTTTTGTACAAAATGCCACTTACCACTTATATTTTGTATGATATACCATATTTGAAATTTTCACGAGCGTATTTTATACTTTTAATATATATATATTAGACTGTCCCAAACACCAAAGTTGTTTGTTTTTGACGCATACCCCCTCATTTTATTGGTTTTATTTAAAAAGTATCCGAATACAATTTTATGCAATTCGGACCACGGCAACCCGTGCCGACTTGCAGTCAAAGTTATCAGAATAAGCTTGGTGCAGTTCGCCGGTTTTGTTTATTTACTCATTTTAAATCTGTATAAGACGGTATCACTATACCCCTACAGTATTAGGACATAATATTTAGTAAATCTGCGTTTTTGGCTTTTTACCTGGTAGTCAGGATTTTTTTCCAAAGGACCATAAGTTATAATATATTTCCAAAAGTTTACACAAAATATGGAGATATGGGTATCAAAAGAAAGAAGAATTCGAAACAAGATTAAGTATAACTTAAATTTTCAATTATCCTTCTGGAACATGTCAAAAATGTCTTTTAAAAATAACATGCAAATGTGCATGTACTTATTTTAAATTTTACACTCTCATTTAAATATACGGTACCTAATTTTTTCAAAAACGAGTACTTTTCTTTAGAAAATAATATTAATATTTTGACGCTTACACATTTTTATACGTCTGTGGCCGAGCTTCTTCCCCAATTTATCGTGTGCGTTTTGATATATTTACCAAAATGGAGGCACCTCCAGTTGCACGCGCGCCCCAAATGACTTTTTATGAGGCACCTTTTCAAAGCAGAAATATACCCGGGACCGCCCTCGGCAGGCAGAGGAAAAAATCTCGGTCGTATCGGGTTGAAGTTCGCACCTCTAACCATTAAGCTACATCGCAAAGTGGGGCCAAGTTGGTGCTCAAAAGTCTGTAACCGCTTTTTTTCCCTGAAAACTATGAAGACACATCCAAAACGGAAATATAATATAAGTTTTATAAAATTATTTCTTTATATTGTGTACTAACACTGTTTCACAAAATTTTTTTTTTTGTTAAATTGAAAAATATGTAGACATTTAGGGAAAAAGAATAAACCCAGATCATCCATTATTTTCAATAAGTCACTTCGTGTTCTAACCGCCTGTCTCGACATGCGGACGCTGATCGCATGCAAATCATCTCATAGGATTTATTGCAAATGGAGAAAAAAAAATTAAAATAAAAAATAATAAAAATAAACAGTATTGAAATAAAGAATAAATACAGACGGTATATACCATTCTCTTCCATTTAGTTCGAATTTTTCTTAAAACACTCCCACTTGGAACATATTTTTGGTAAAATATTGACAAAATGTGCC
>JAPVRG010292663.1:0-17689 GCA_029783565.1 Rhagoletis cerasi
TAACCAAGCAAAATTAGTGCAACCAAAAATTTTAATTTTTTATAGAAATGTATACAATTTAAGGTCTTAGCTTAAAACACCTCTTACGCATACATATGTATTAAAAATTTAAGAGTTTCTTAAAAACTACAGCTATGGACCGAGAAATGGGCAAATTTCCAAAGCTCATAGCAACTATTGTAATTAACACATCCGGTTTAAGAAATATTGCTAAGGATTCGTGAATAACTGTGCATAGTACTCAAAACTATTTAGTGAACCGTGCGACAAAATCAACATACTCGCCAAATCAAGGCCAAGTATAGTAGAACTGCGGTTTTAGTTTTTCTCATTGGCGCCAGGATTTTCTTTTTAAATGACTTTGAAATTTCAAGGAAATTATTAATCCAAAAAATTATTTTAAAAGTTCGGTGCAATGTAGAATAACAAAACGGGAAGCAAGTAAAAAAGAAAATTCTGTAGAATTAAAAAAAATTATTTTTGCTACTGCACAAGGACTATTAGGCATAGAAAATGTCCTTTTAAAAATTTATCCTTGAATATCCATGAAAATTCCCTACGTCATTTTTGAAAAAAATATATGTTGAGGACCAATATATGAACTACCATCTGATGAAAATTAAAATCGTGGGGTGCATGTAATAGACTTGAATTGATATGAAAAATAATATATATGTATGTATTAGGGTATATGAATATCGATCGCTTAAAATCGATCTCAAATTTGTACTTGCGCTGTAGAAATTTTGGGTCTATGTTATGTAGTTTGACTATTGTCAATTAAATGTAATGCTTTGTATTACATGCGCTCCACGTTTTTCATTTTCAATCTCATAAATTGTTTATAATGACTTTTGCTAAAATTTCAAAATCAAAAGTTATCAAAACAAATTCTATGGGACTGAGAAATATTGTTTTCTACTTTTTAGTCGATTTATAAAAGGGTTGTTTATTAAAAAGTTTTTTAATTTTTTTTTTCAAATTATTTGGTCTACAAATTGTCAAATATTGTTTGGAACTTTTCACAAAAATTCTAAACTGTTAAAATGAATTTGCACGTGAATCCTTTTTTCATAAAAGAAGCAATTGAAACTTTCGCTTAACTATGGAGCCTAAATGAGATTTACTCGGCCTTTCAAGGGATGAACCGATGCTTTAGGAATTATTTCAATACATATTTCTCACGGTCCACTACATATAAAATTAATAAAAAAACATTTTTTTTTAGACTCTAGGGACCAGAAGGAAAAACAAAATACACGTAAATGTTGTTTTTGCTCTAATGATTTTACCTGTTCCATATGCCTTTGGCTCAACCGACTTCAATTCTGTAAAAAGTAATTTTTTGTGTTCCTCAGTGAAGGTTTTCGGCAAAAAAAAAATTGGAAAACAGAATTGCCAGGCTTGCCAGGGAGTTTCGAGTCGAACACTTTTAGGGCTGAAGCGTCTGTGTCCATTTGAAAGACATGACCAAGCCAGCGGAGCTGCTGTATTTCAATTCGCTGCACAATGTTCATGTCGTTGAAAAGCTCGTGCAGCTCATCGTTCCATCGTCTGCGGTACTCGCCGTCACGAACGCATAAGGACCCGTGAATCTTCGGTAGAATCTTTCTCTCCAAGAGCCGCCTCATTGGATGTTATCATTGTCAATGCCTCCGCGCCATACACCAACACGGGCATGATGAGTGACTTATAGAGCGTGGTTTTCGTTCGACGAGAGAGGACTTTACTTCTGAATTGCCTACTCAGTCCAAAGTAGAATTTGTTGACAAGAGTGTTTCTCTGTTGGATTTCAAGGCTGACATTATTATCGGTGTTAATGCTAGTTCGCAAATAAACGAAGTTCTCTTCTGTTTCAAAATTATAACTTCAAACAGTCACGTGGGTGCTGAGGCGCGAATGCGCTGAATGATTGTTTGATGACAGGAGATACTTCGTCTTGTCCCTGTTTACCACCGGACCCATTCGCTTTGCTTCCTTATCCAACTTAGAAAAGTCAGAACATACCTCGCGTTTTTTGATACCGATGATGTCGATGTCATCAGCAGACGCAAGCAATTGCACGCTCTTGTAGTAAATTCTTCCAGAGCGCTTGAGTTCTGCAGCTCGTATTATCTTCTCCAGCATCAGATTAAAAAAATCACATGACAGGGAATCTCCCTGTCTGAAACCACGTTTGGTATCAAACGGCTCGGAAAGGTCCTTCTCAATTCTGTCGAAGCTGATGCTGATGGTATTGCTCAACGTCATTTTACACAGCCATATTAGTTTCGCGGGGATACCAAATTCAGACATCGCGGCGTATAGGCAACTCCTTTTCGTGCTGTCCAAAGCGGCTTTGAAGTCGACAAATAGATGGTGAGTGTCGATCCTCTTCTCTCGGGTCTTCTCCAAGATTTGGCGTATAGTGAATACCTGGCCTATGGTGGATTTACCAGGTCTAAAGCCACATTGATAAGGCCCAATCAGTTCGTTGATGGTGGGCTTCAGTCTTTCACAAAACACGCTCGATATTACCTTTTAACCTATGCTTAGAAGGCTTAGTTGATGCACACCCCTTATCAACTCCTCGCCGCCGTACTTGAATAGCTCAGCTGGCAGGCCGTCAGCTCTAGAAGCTGTGTTGTTTTTTAGCTGGGTTATTGCTATTCGTACTTCGTCATAGTCAGGCGGTGAGAAATCGACTTCATCATAATCGACTGGGGTCTCGGGTTCGTCTTCTCCACTACTTTCATCGCTGCTGCCATTCAACAGGGTGGAAAAGTTTTCCCTCCATAATTTAACTACATTCTGGACATGGGTCACAATGTCGCCATGGTTGTTCTTACAATTCCCCGGTCTTGAAACCTTCCGTAAGTCGCCTAACTCTGTGGTAAAATTTTCGGACGTTTTTCCTGTCGGCTAGCATTTCAAGCTCTTCGCACTCCCGTATTTCGGCCTCTCTCTTCTTTTTGCGGCAAATACGTCTCGCTTGCCACTTCAGCTCGCTATAACGATCCTACATGGCTCGAGTTGCGCCCGATCGCAGCGTGGCGCTGTAGGCGGCATCTTTTTTCTCTGCAGCCTCGCGGCATTCCTTCTCGTACCAGTTGGTTTTTGGGCTCGCTGAAATTCGTTTACTTCTTCTATTACTACCTCTGTATATTTAAATTTTTACATTAATACGAAAAATGTTTCAAGAGATTCAAAAAATATTTTGGAATGGGGTTGGCACCTTTCTAAAAAGCTACAATGGCGTTATTAAAAAGTGTTTGCTTATTCAATACCATAATATGGGTATAAATGGAAGGTGTTGGAATGATCTACAGTACTAAAATATTTTCAAGTAGAACTGCCACCCATCTATAAATTAAGATGAGATAATTACATGAGTAAAAGCATACAATATGTACATATGTGCCTAACGAGACCGTTTTGAAAAGAACTTTAACCCACATATAGCTTTGGAAGGACACCTGTCTATTTTTCCTTTTGTTTCCAATAAATTTTGATGTAAAATTGTAAACAGCACACCACTTTGTGCGATTTTAATACTTGATTTTAAAAATTTCGAATAATGTTTCTTCTATAAAGGCTGAGAGTAGCATAATCACATTAAAAAAATGTTAATAAAAAAACTGGTTTTTAACTGTGAAACCGAATGAGGCTGCGATTTCAGCAACACTGTTTTTCCTTCAAAATGTTGGACTTACTACAATTCTTATTTATTGTTTGTCATTTCAAATTGGTTTTATATGATTCGCGTGTGCATCTATTTAACGAGTCCTTAAAAAGTGTAGAAAATTAAAAAAGTTTAACAAGTTTGCCAATTTTGGCAACGAAAAGCTATTAGAGCAGCAGGGAGAAAAGGTTAAGTCTATATGCCGCTAAAAAGCTTAAAGGATTATAAGTATATGACAATTTTTGCTGCTCCTATTTGCGAATGACTCTAACAAAGTTTGTTTAATTCACACATTTTATTACAAACAGCGAACTCTTCCAAATACGCAAGCAACGCCAAAGTAAAGAATAGGATGAAATATACAAATAATGATTAAGAAGGTTGAAGAACGTTATCAGAAAATAGTTGAACTTTACAAACCTAAAAGAAAATTAATTGACTTTCTTAGCAGCGGTAAGAAAAAGTAGATAAACTGCAAAAAGGGGAAAACCGAACCTCATATATCGGGCGCAGGAATTCTAAAAATTAATCTTTACTGGACATTTCTGATAATCGCCATTACATAGCAAGTGGACGAGGTTATTGTCCGATTTCAAAATCGTTCGACGTCTTCCTTACTGATATAAGAGTTAATGTGTGCACCAAAGTGGGAACGATCCAAGTGCGAACCCAAGTTTTTGCAAAAAAAAAACTACATGTAAATATAAAATCTGAGCAATTTAGAACGTTACATAGGAGAATATCGAAGTTTTTGCCTTCCCCAAAAATACCGTTGTATTGGAGGTAGGCGCGGATAGTGTCTGATTTCAAAAATTTTAAACGCTTTTCTTAATGAGACCAAAATAAATATTTCTACCAAGTTTTGGAGAAATGGGTTAAGCGGTTACTGGGATACAGAGATTTAACAATAAGTGAGTGGTGCCACGCCCATTCGGACAAATTTTACCAAAATCCCATAGCTCGGATTACTATAAATATTTATTTTGAGCAATCTAAAACAGGAACCGAAAATAATCGTTAAATATCATGATTTTTATTTTTCGATCATTTTTAACCGTTATAACGGATACTGCTTTTTTATAACCGCTTTAAATCTTTTATGATCGAAAAAATAAGAATCAAAAATAACGATTATGTTTTGATCGAAAAAATCAAAATGAAAAATAACGGTTATGTTTTGATCGAAAAAATAAAAATCATAAAATAACGATTAAATTTGATCGAAAAAATAGAAATGAAATTTAACGATTAAATTATGATTTTTATTAGAAAGATCATAACCGTTACGGTCCCTAATGTAAAATCAACCGCATTGGAAATATAGCTGTTTTAGCATTCCTCAGGAATACCGTTATATGGGAGGAGGTGTGATTATGGTACAGTTTTTTCCGTTTTCAACACGAATTTGCCTTGAACCTAGAGCAAACTCTGCGCTAAGTTCCATTGCGACATTTTAGTTTTCGTTGTCGTAAACGGCTAATTAATTACAAAATAATTTGCAGGGGAGAATAATGATTTGAAACGATAAAATTAATAGGAAAACAAATAGTGGAACAAAGCTGTATAAAGAAAATCGGTTATCATAATAAAATGATTAGATAGTACCTGTTTGTTTTGTAATATAGAGCCGTACCATAAGTTATTGTATTCTATACAAATCAGAAAATATCTCCTTTATAGCCATTTTCACGAAAGCAATTTAAGTGAAAAATGATTTTTTTTACTTGTATTTAATATGAAAATTTACATAGGAGAAACAATCATTTCTCACTGAAATTGCTGGTGAAACCGGCAGTTAGTCCACTGAAACTTTAACTTATTTATTAACATAAAAAAATTTCACAACAATTCTTTTCAGATTAGCTTTGTGGTTGCTTTGCTGCTCGATGTAACATTAGCGCGACCTCAAGGACCCACAACAGAACCCATACCCATTATACGACAAGAGCAGGAGGTCAATTTTGATGGATCATACAAGTATTCGTACGAGACCGGCAATGGCATACAAGCCGAAGAGGAGGGGTATTTGAAAAACGCGGGCTCCGAAGCAGAGGGGCAGGTAAAATTTTGCACAGAAAAAAGCAACTAGTATAAATTAGTGGTAAACGAAGATATGATAACGCAATTGTATACGTACACATGAGTATAAATCGCTTTTTTTTTAATGTACAAGTACATTTGCAAATTAACCTGCCACAAAAAACCATAAATCAATGCAACCTGTACTTGCACTAAAAATATTTGATAAAATTAAGCAAATTACAACGCTCGGTAGACACAAATACCGGTTCACGAACTCGCAACGTACCCATGCCTTGCATGTCAAAGTGGCGAAAAAAAAATTGCAGAAGAAGCGATCCATTCGCATGGCAACTTGCCAGAGCACTATCGGCGATGGAGATCCGTAAACGCCCAATAAATTGCTGCTGTAAAGCACTTTGACGTTGCCAATGCTAGAAGTTGAGCGTTAGATCAATGAAGAATTGCCGTTAGTGCACTGCAACGATTCTGTGAACGTATGTATATAATACATATGTATGTATATACATACAATTACTTATGTGTATGTTCGGTTTTTCCATGCAATGTAGGCGGCTGCCATGTGACTTTAAGAAGCCATGCAGCCTATTCAAATCCGCAAGAATATTCCAAGCGCCAACGTCATTTATGCACCCATAACGCTAATGCAGTTGGTGAAAGAAAGAGAAATCGCTACAGCTCAAAGCTGGGGGTCTACTCTGTATTGCGATTCGAAAGAAAAATCATTCGGATTCGGATGCTTGACACTAGGAATTTGTATTAGTCCGTGTCGCCTTTCGAATCGCATTGGCTTTCGAATCGCAATACAGAGTAGACCCCCTGGAAATACCAACGCCAGCAGATGCCGGCAAGTAACACCCGCCGCAGCGTCAGCACTCACTGCTTGCATCAACCGGCTGATGATAGTTGCATTGCGCACTGTCTCCCTAATATGCGACCAGCATGCGCAGCCAGTGCCAGCTGAGGACGCTCGATGCAAGGCGATGAGCTTGTGTCTTATGTGCGGGTATGTACGTACATATTTATGTACGTTTGTTTGCGCTTCAAACTCGTACTAGCACATACATATATAAATCGCGGCGCGGCCGGCACGATTTCAGCGCCCATTGTTGCTCAATGATTCATCGATTACGAGCGCGGTTCATTGGTTCCCCAATACAGCGAACTAACTATAATCCAGATTGACATTTGTAGCCATTTGTGGTTGCATGCCACATAGCCACATTAGCAAAATTGCCGCAAACTAAATCATCAACCTTTGTCGATATGGTTGTAGTCACGACGCATTGATGTTCAAATAAAATTAGCACTTAATGCATTTACTGAAATACCTACAAACAGGGATGCTCAACAAACATAAAGATATCATTTCGTTTCGTTAATGAGCAAAATTAACTTAACGAAATAATTTCGTTACGTTTCAGAGCTAAATTAACGAAACGAAATTCAATCGTTTCTGTTGAAACGACACATAACTCAATCGTTAACATTGAAACAAAATAAATCATCAATCGTTAACATTGAAACAAAGCAAATCATCAATCGTTAACAGTGAAACGAAATAAATCAACGAAAAGTTGTTGTTGTACACCATTGCCGGCTCGCTTTTAACATTTAGCGCCTAAAAGCATGCTACAGCTTTAGCGTCAACGATTGGATTTCTTTTCGTTAATAACCAAAATAGAATTATTTTGATAATTACCTAAACGATAAAAAATTGAATCGTTTCAACAGAAACGCTTGTTTCTTTTCGGTGAACGTTAAAATTAACGTTACGATGCATCCTTGCCTACAAACGAGTAGAAATATTCATTTTCACTTTTAATCTAAACATTATTTTCTTTTTATTTTCCATTCCATATTTTCTTTCATGTGCCTGCATTCACTCACACAGTCAGCACAGGGCTCTTTCTCGTATACTTCACCAGAGGGTGTGCCTATACGCATCACTTATCTCGCCGATGAGAATGGCTTCCAGCCGCAAGGTGATCATCTTCCCACGCCACCACCAATTCCACCAGCCATACAAAAGGCGCTCGCCTACTTAGCTACCGCACCACCTCCACAGGATCAAACCAACTCATTTGCGGGTAATCGAAGGGGTTAAAAAAGAACGTTAAAAGGAAGCTGTGAATGGGAAATGGTAAAAACAATATTAAATACAAAAACAACAACACATACGCGCGGGCACACACCTTTGCTATTGTATGGAGTGGTGAGATAACGGAAGTAAGAGAGCGGTGATGTATAGGAGAATGATTGTTTCCATTGAGATTATCAAAATAAACGATATATACTTAGATAATGTAACGATGCGATAAAAGTGATTATAACGAAAAAGAAATAAAGAGTTTTAGCGTGTAAAGAAATACACCGTCTTAAAGTTGTGCGCATTATTCTGTTATTTTTTTTAATTCTTTATGGTTTCATGTAAGTATTTACCTTCGATACACGAACAAAAATTTCTAGTTTTTAGACACCTTTTTGAATAATTAGGTTGATTATGAACCATGTTCGGTTATACTTAGTCGACTTGATGCCACATAAAGACCAAAATCTGGTATTTAGTATTGCTAAGAATTTGTATGGCAATATGATCTATCCTAAGCGACCGATCTGCTTATCAAAGGAACTGCTATGCAACAGATCTTGATAATGGTCCGAGCCGATGTTCATAACTACGTCTAAAACACTGGGAAGCATGCATTGCGTCTATCACTATATTATCGCTTAATTTTCTCGCCGTTCGTTCTGGAGACAGCTATAAAGTTTGATGGATCCTTTTACTTATGCTGAAACCAAGTGCTTTCTTCTTCTTTATTGGCGCTATAACCGCCTAAGCGATTTTGGCCGAGTCCAAAACAGCACGCCAGTCATTTCTCTTCTGTGCCAACTGACGCCAATTGGAAATGCCAAGTAAAGCCAAGTCCTTCTCCACCTGGTCTTTCCAACGCAGAGGAGGCCTTCCTTTTCCTCTATTACCAGCATCACGACCCGCGTTAAATACTTTCAGAACAGGAGCGTTTCTGTCCATTCGAACGACATGACCTAGCCAGCGGAGCCACTGTATCTTAATTTGCTGCACTATGTCTATATCGTTGTAAAGCTCATACAGCTCATCGTTAAATCGTCTGCGGTACTCGCCATTGCCAACGCGCAAAGGCCCGTAAATCTTTCGCAGAATCTTTCTCTCGAAAACTCCAAGAGCCGCTTCAGCAGATGTTTTCATTGTCCATGCCTCCGCGCCATACACCACCACAGGCAAGATGAGTGACTTATCGAGTGTGATTTTTGTACGACGAGAGAGGACTTTACTTCTCAATTGCCTACTCAGTCCAAAGTAGCACTTGTTGGCAAGATTGATTCTCCGTTGGATTTCATGGCTGGCACTATTATTGGTGTCAATGCTGGTTCCCAGATAAACGAAGTTGTTTACTTTTTCAAACTAGTAACTGCCAACAGTGACGTGGGTGCCAAGACGCGTATGCTCTGACTGTTTGTTTGATGACAGGAGATACTTAGTTTTGTCCTCGTTCACCACCAGACCCATTCGCTTTGCTTCTCTATCTAATCCTGAGAAGGCAGAACAGACGTAGCTCTTGTTTTTACCAATAATGTCGATGTCGTCAGCATACGCCAGCAATTGCACGCTCTTGTAAAGTATTGTGCCTGAGTGGGTCAGATCTGCAGCTCTTATTATCTTCTCCAGCATCAGATTAAAGAAATCACACGAAAGGGAGTCACCTTGTCTGAAACCTCGCTTAGTATCAAACGGCTCGGAGAGGTCCTTCCCAATTCTGACGGAGCTGGTGGTATTGCTCAACGTCATTTTACACCACCGTATTAGTTTCGCAGAGATACCAAACTCAGACATCGCGGCATAAAGACAACTTCTTTTCGCGCTATCGAAAGCGGCTTTGAAATCGACAAATAGGTGGTGTGTGTCGATCCTATTCTGGCGGGTCTTTTCCAAGATTTGGCGTATTGTGAATACCTGAAGCCACCTAAGGTCCAATCAGCTCGTTGACGGTGGGCTTCAGTCTTTCACACAATACACTCGATAAGACCTTGTAACCTATGCTTAGAAGGCTGATCCCGCGGTGGTTGGCGCGTATGGCGGGGTCGCCTTTTTTGTGGATTGGGCAGATCACACTTAAATTCCAGTCGTCGGGCATGCGTTCATCTGACCATATTCTGCATAAGAGTTGATGCATGCACCTTATCGGCTCTTCGCCGCCGTACTTGAATAGCTCAGCTGGCAAGCCGTCAGCTCTAGAAGCTTTGTTGTTTTTCAGCTGCGTGATTGCTATTCGTACTTCGTCATAGTCAGGCGGTGGGACATCGACTCCATCGTCATCGACTGGGGGCTCGGGTTCTTTTTCTCCACTACTTTCAGTGCTGTTGCTATTCAATAGAGTGGAAAAGTGTTCCCTCCATAATTTAAGTACGTTCTGGACATCGGTCTCTAGGTCGCCAAGGTTGTTCTTACAGGAGTTCGCACTGGGCTTGAAACCTTCCGTAAGTCGCCTAACTCTCTGATAAAATTTTCGATCGTTTTTCCTGCATTTCAGGCTCTTTGCACTCACGTATTTCGGCCTCTCTCTTATTGCGGCAAATACGTCTCGCTTCCTTCCTCAGCTCCCTATAGCGGTCCCACATGGCTCGCAAGTGCTTTAGGCTATTATTTTTCGCGCCGCTCCAAAGTCAGTTGTCCTCGTTCCTTTTCGGACGTTTGATCGTGGCGGCAGAATTTTCTGACTGTGGTTCCAAAGATCTCTTCCTTTTTCACCCTATTACTGATATCTCCAATCATAATTTTAACATCATTTCAAGGGCAGCGTTCGTAGGTGCGCTTTAAGATTTAAAAAAGGGATCCTTGGACTTCACGTCCATCTCATAGATACGTCGGAACGTGGGCACAAATGATCGCGATATTGGAGAACCTGGCTTTGATGCAGATTGTGATGAGACGCTTGTTCACCGAGGTGAATAACCGAACTTAGTGACGAAGTCTCTCTCCCACCACAAGTCAACATCAAATTCGCTGTCCTTTACATGGCAACTGTGTCAGACGTTGCAAGGTCCTACGTATTTCCTGCTTTGCTTTGTACCATGGATTTCCTGAAGGGCACCCTCCCCATTATGCTTCTCTAAATTCCAGGTGAATACCCTTAATTCAAGGGACACTCATCTGAGGCTTTACTTTTTTTCACTGTTTACTCAACCATAAACTGGGGCAAAGGAGTACACATTTTTATAAACCCCCTTGCAGCCGCACCACCGGGTGAATAGAAGCAGCAGGCGTCAGTGGATTAAGGAAAAAAAATTTCGCTCGATAAAAAACCTTAACCTTTCAAATGACCTCCAAAAGTAGTGGGTTTTCAATTGTTTTCCTTTTTGGACCCGAAAACAGTATGCAGTGAACTTTTAAAAGTTTTAAACACATATTTATGCTGTTCTTGCGTTAGGGAGTCCATATCCATGGTCACAAGAACTGAAAAACACATTTTAAATATTTTTTAAGAGTTCATTACATGCTGGTTTTAGGTCTAGAAGAAGACAAAAAATTCAAAAAATTTTACTTTTGAAGGTTGAATGTGTCATATAAACTGACAGAGGGTTTCCAAAAATATAACATTCGCACATCGTTTAAACAAGGAATAACGTCGAAAGATAACTAAATATCACCACAAACGAAAAAGGACTCCCTAGATGCGAATGCCAGTTGAGAGTTTTTCTTGTATGCTTATTTCTCTCTAGCACAGTGAATTTATATACGCCAGAAGGAGACAGGCTGATAGGCGCAACGCCCTACGCGCTTATTTGGGTATTATGGGTGAGGGACTACAATAAGAAGGTGCAAAAGCCAAGCGTTACACCGGATTCAAACTTCAAACCTATCAAGGGGAATACTAAATGAACAAACAAACACCGTATAGGATTTCTGTCTGCTACCAGCTAGATAACATAAAAAGTGACGAACTTCCCTAGGCATAGGTACCTGGCCTAAAGGTAGTTAAAACGAAGAATAACAGGAATGCATACATGAAATCACGAACTATTCAGAACGAAAAATGACACTGAAGATGGGTTAATGCCGAAACCGGAAATTCGTTCCAAAATACATACCTTTCGCGCAAAAGCTGCTGGACGCATTTCAATGAAATTTGGATTAACATATAGGAGAGAGTTACCAACTTTTCAAAAGATAAAATCAATTAGGTAATAATAAGTTGAATAAAATATGGCAACAATGTGGCTGCCAGAAGAAAGGAGTTTCAAAACTATTTATTTCGAAAATATTATTTAAGAAGGTTGCCACCTGTTTAGAAATTCAAAATAAATTTAATTAACAACAACAAGAAAGGTTTGAAAAACTTTATAACGAAACGTGTTTGATATGCATGCTAAACGAGATAGTTATAAAAAAGCAGGGTTACATGATTTTGAATAAGTCAAATCACAAATCCACAAATCAAATTTATTTCTGAATTGAAAGTTACATCAAATCCTAAATAAATTGTATTTGTGATTTGATTTGTAGACCAAATAAAATAAAATTTATTTGTGAATTGATTTGTCAACCAAATAAGAATTAAAAAGGATTTGTGATTTGAATCGTTGACCAAATCAGAAATCAAACTTATTTGTGATTTGTTTTGTCAACCAAATAAGAAATAACGTTTATTTGTGATTTGATTCGTTGATGAAATAAGAAATCAAATTAATTTGTGATTTAATTTGTCAACCAATTTCGAGATTTTTGAGACTGTTTCAGGATTTTAGGGACTTCTTTGAGATTTTCAGGATTCCCAAACAAATAGATTCGCGATACAAACCAAATCACAAATTTTATTTCTTATTTGGTTGACAAATCAAATCACAACTAAATTGGATTTCTTATTTGGTTGACAAATCAAATCACAAGTCAAATATATTTCTTAATTAATGGCGGATTTTAAATTAAAAAGGATTTGAAATCACGTAACCCTGTAAAAATGTTTAATTTAAATTTTTTAATAGGGTTGCCAAATACTTGGAAATTCGAAATCAAATGAATTAACAAGTTAAACGTAGCAGATAGACATTGGCATCAAACAAAAGAGCTTTAAGAAAGTTTTGTTCCGAAGATATTTTTGACGAGGGTTGCCACATATTTGGAAATTCAAAATCAGTTTAGTTACAAATTTAAACGAAATTTTTTAGTATGAATGCTTAACGAAAGAGATTTTAGTAAGTTTTCTTATATAAAATATTTTTAATGAGAACTACCAGCGGTTTAAAAATTCCAGTTCAATTAAATGAGAGGTTAAATGAAACATAATACGGGTTTAGAACGAAAGAAGTTAAGGAAAGCTTTTTCTCCGAAATAGTTTTTAAGATGATTGCTACTTACATAAAAAAGTCAAATTTAACTTAGTTAACTGAAATATTATATCGAGGTACATATTGCACACAGTAACACAAAACTATAAATATAAATACAAGCATATTATTAGAGTTGCCATATTTCCAAAATTTATGCGAATCAACTCTTTCCGTTTATGTTAAATAAAATATATCTAAAAATTTGTCATAAATATGAAACTTCACTTGCATTCATACATATGTATGTATAAACACTATGCCAGAAAAATAAATTGTTCCTCATACTGAAACGACTGAGTATTTCTATAGCATTTGGTATACCAAATTAAGGTGCAGTGGTAGTATTTGATAGCAAAAGTAAGTAAAATAATTTGTACACTCGCAGGTTCTTCATTGCCGGCCAAAATGTGGCCGCTGTTTAAATAACCTTGTCTATCGTTTTTGGATGTTGCATGAACCCGGAATCGAACAGTGGGCCAACGAGTATTAGTACGGGCATCTAACAACCCGACTGCAGCGGCCGTTGTTTTGAATTGAGCACTTTTTGTATCCGTTAATTTAAAGTTACCCTATTTTCCAGCTGAGCAAGTGATTAGAAGTAATAACTTACCAATGACATGGCCATTAAGTTTATCATATTTATTGCCATACGTCATGTTGATGCATCCTCAGCTCTGACACATGTATGTACCTGTGTTTGTAAGAATATTCATGCCTATAAATATTTTTCACAATCATTACGAAACACGAGACTTATAATCATAAAATCATCGTTACTATTGATTTGCTTTTCAACCACTGTGTAAGTATGCAATGACGATTTCACAATTCTGCGTTTGCCCATCTTCTCATTCTCATCAACATCAAGATCTGCATCATCAACATCAATATCAACATCGTAAAATGAGACATTTTATTGGTGCAAGCAATTGCGTTCAACCGTTCAAACGAGATTGCAATCACTGCATTTATATCCGTTAGTAGGCGATATGAGCATCAATGTCCAGTATGACGACAGCTGACTTGGAAATGCAGACTGCTAACAGAAAAAAATGGTACCGCATCTATAAAAGCAACAACTATCGATTTCAATATTCATTTCATTTAGTATTCAGTATACAGCAAACGTCGCCATGAGGCCTAAATTAACGGTGAGTACACTCGTCGCAAAAAGGATTACTTCACACACAGGACTTTTACCATGAACCGCTCATTACAGCTAGGCACGTTGGTATTTGTGATTGCAATTCTAGCACCGTCTAGTGCGCAGAATGATGGACGCTACCGCCCGCCAGTAGTACCAACCATTGCACGTGCCCGTGCTCGGCCCACAGGAGGAGCTAATGACGGCCGCTATCGGCCAAGTAACGATGGCCGTTATCGTGGTGGCAACGATGGGAAATATGTGCATGTGGATGTGCCATATGTGCATGATGATCGATCTGGTGGACAATATAAAGGTGATAAGGATCGTTTCGGACCTGGAGGAGGAGGCGGTGGTGGAGGTGGTGGAGGTGGTGGCGCAGGCGGAGCAGGTGCGTCTGGCAGAGGAAGTGGTGCTGGACGGTTAGGAGCTGGCAGTCGTGCTGTTGGTGCAGGTGCCGGCGCGGTGCGGCGCGGTGCGGCAAGCGGTGCTGGATTAAGGGGCGCAGCCACAACACGCAGGCCAGCGCCTAAACCAGCTGCAGTGGATTTAGCAGCAAAATTACCGAAGGGTAAGGGAACTGGCGAAGGAGGCAATGGCTGGCGAATTCTGCAACTTTTTGACAAGGAAGAAAAAGATGGCTATCGTTATATGTGAGTGTTGATAGTGCAATACTAATAGGATTTTTGCGTTCACTGTTATGTGTTCTCGCGCTGAAAGTGATTTCAAAAGGTCATTTAGCAGTCTGTGTTTAGTCATTCCCGAAATTTAGCTAACAGCACTGCTAATAACATGAAAATGTTACAGTGATCAGAATTGACAGTGCATAACAGTATTATTTAACAGGCTGGCATGCACATAGCAGCGAATATTGTACAGTGTACGCATTTCATACTTACATATGTATGTATGTATTTGGTATATTAACCGCATGCCTGAATGTATGTTTCGAAATTGACGATATGTATATCTCTTGCAGCTATGAAACGGAGAATGGCATTTTGGCTGAGGAAAATGGACGCATCGAAAAGTTAGCTCCGGATGCAGATGGCTTGCGTTCTTCCGGATTTTATGAGTACACTGGCGACGATGGTGTGCTCTATCGTGTCGATTATGTGGCTGATGATAATGGCTTTGTGCCACAAGGTGCACATTTGCCAACTCCACCACCGTATGTGGCTAAATTGCTGGCATATTTGGAAGCAAATGCTAAGAAGTAGTGAAATTATCATTTTTTAACTCATGTACATATATATTTATGTATGTATATGCACTTCTTTCTTTGTTTACATTTTAATTTTCACACACACTCATGAGCGGGATAGTAAATAAAAATAACTATAGGAATTTAATCATTGCAATACAAGCTGAAGAAATGTTGATGAAGTTTAACGATTTCAAAAGTATTTTTATAATTCCTACGACTATTTATATTTGTTAAAATCATTGAAATTTTTAGCGAAAGATTTTGTGATAAACCAGTTAATAAACGCCATATAAATGTATGTATATGAATGGATTTTAGATCTTTGTTAATTTAAATAAATTTAACTGGCACTTAAGTTAAATTATCTCTAAAATGTAGTATTTTAGATGACTCAAAATACTCATACAAAATTAGTGGCATAAAGTAATAAGATAACAATTATATGTAGGTACATACATTTCTATGTAGATTAGGATGTACCAGAACACAAGGAGAATTTTTTCCGAAATTCGCTGAGCGTACCCTCTTAATTTTTTCCTCTTCGGTCTACATACATTTACATTTATAAGATATTTAATAGAACTCAATAACAGTACGTCCATCTTTAACTTTTCAAGGATATTTGAAAATTAAAATTTCAAAGGACGTTTTCCATTTTTAATTGGTCTGCCACTTGATAGTTATAAAAGACACGGATATGGCGCGCTGAATGAATCTCGAGCTTCAGAGAGAGCTTTGAAGCATTATTGAAATATAACACTAACTGAGTTACTTTGGAACGAATTTCCGTCATCCCTTGTCAAGTTTGGTTTGGAGACAAACCGGCTTCGGCGTTGTGCCATCTTCAGTATAATTTTTCTTTCTCTCTCCAAAGCAAACTTGACAAGGGATGACGGAATTTCGTGTCAAAGTAATTCATTTTGCCACCCTGTCGGAAAAATCAACCAACACCAATAAACCAACTGAGTTTTTGATCTGTCCATTTGCTTGTCCGTAACTATTGTAGCATCTCTTATATTTTCACTGCATCCAGTTTTTAGGCCCTCAACTTACTTTAACCGATCGCAGCTTTGTATAGCTCAATGGATACACTATCGTCACAGCCAGCTAGCTCTGCCTTCCCCTATAACCAACTAGTGCCTGTATATGACTATGGGAAAAGAAGTTACAACTTTAATTGCTGTGTGGGGATGCTCTGCCTTCTCCACTTACGTTTATGATGGCTATGATCTTACGATTTTTTGCTGTCCCGGCAAACGGTTGAGTCGAGGCTGATTGCTTTCCGGAGCTTAGCGAAATGTGCCCAGGCCCGATACGATGCTCATTGAAGGTCGCTGAAGTTAATAAAATAAATGGGAAGCGTTCGGTTCTCCTCTTTCTAGTTTATATGCGGTGCAGTTCCCTTGAAGGTCTCCGTGACCTCGGATCCAGACTATACATGAAATTACTGGTGAAGCGGGCTCATTTTGGATTATTCTGCAATATAAAATTACCTTGAAGCTGGTGATATATGACTGCAGAGGTTTGATGCCCAACAAACTGCCAGAATGAGACATAAATAGTTGACCGCACAACTGATCAATTCCGCTGTAGGCACTCAAAACAGAAGTCCTTCGACAACAAACCCATTTCGCTGACATGCGTTCCCGCCAGGCAGTGGTCGGTGATAACTCCGATTACTTGTCAATGAAGCGGCCAGTCCAGGTAGAAGAGCAGGCTAGACATTCTTTTAGTCACTACATGATTGCTCTAGATGTGGTTTTGTGGCATTTAAGTACTTTAATATCTGCCTGACTACTGGAAAAGTAGACAATGTGCAGTGATCCGGCGGAAAACAGATTTTATATGAGAATCTTGTGAGTGTACCATACTTCCCACCTTCAGGTCCAGTTTGAAGTCATCGATGCAGATGGGCGCAGAATCAGAATACATATTCAATACTAAGTGAGTTCTCGCGAGCAAAAGGCGAGACTATTTTGCCTGAGAATCTAAAAAATACGGGCCGATTTTCCAGAGTCCTGGAGTGCGCGTAGTGCTCATATGATTGATTTTGCAGCCAGAATAACGCCCAAGTATTTAGCTTTTCTGTAGGGTATCCCTTGTTATGTGCCTTGAAGCAGACACCCTCCTAGTCACGAAAATAAGGAGCACTGTTAAAAGAATTCCTTCACGCAGAGCATTTTCAATAAGACCTTCTATTTGAAAGCCCTATCAGAAAATCTTCGAATATCAGGCAGACGTGAAGGTGAGCTTCGAAAGAACGGAAGTC
>JAPVRG010292669.1:8714-19022 GCA_029783565.1 Rhagoletis cerasi
GATGGAAAGAAATGAATGGCTTCGGCCAGTGGTACCACAACGGCCTTTTCCAGGCTACGTATGCTTCGCGCATTGCGCGGGGCAGTCATTCCAACCTAACCTAACCTAAAGTAACCTAGCCCTAATGAGTGTTCACCGCAGATTTGATCTGAACACTGAAGAAGTGATCAATGACTTTGACGCAAAAAAATCAAGACGCCTTAATTTTGTTTTAGGATAAGGTTTAATAAATTTGGTTATTAGTGTTAATTGATATGGTTGCGCCCTCCCCTACAACACCAGATGGCAAGGCCTGCCAGCGAGCCGTCAGCGAGCGACAGCAGTAGTAGCTGAGAATTGTTTTAACAACCGTAGCAAGTGGATATTTTGTTTGTGAAATACAATTCCTGACATTGTACTTTGAATGAACTTAAAATATTAAATAAAAGTAACTCGGTTATCCTGACCGTATTATTTATTGAAGCAATAGCTTTAAGATTACTTTTATTTTTTGTTGTTTGTGTGAAATATTTTATTTTTATCAGTATTTTTGTTTTAATCGAACTATGCTGAATTAAGTGTGAAAATAAAAATATATTTTGTCACAAAACCGTAATCCCCCCCCGAAAAATATCCTGGTTACGGCCCTATTTATATGTATGTATTCTTTTGAAAAATAACATGATTTAAGCTTAAAAATGCTTCAGAAATATGTAATTAGTATGTATGGTGATAACATTTATTTACATACATACAATATCCTGTATATGTCTGTATAGATTCAACCTGAACTTATACGCCAAACAGGCTTCAACAAACTTGTTAAATTTTGCCACGATCGTTCAATAGTTAGGGTAAACAGATCGTTTTGGAGGTTTTGTTTAAAGTTTACACCTCAAAAAGTCATAAAAAGAACTAAAAATAAATTATCATTATAGTTGTGATTGATCACAATTGTCCCTTCCAATTCCTCCTTTGAATAGTTTTGATTCAACCCAAAGCAGATTACATAAAATTAATACTTCGACTAACGGCAATAAATTTAGGGTATTCTCAAAATTCAATCCAACTATTTCATATACTTAAATGTAGTCAGGTGCATATGCACTTACATAAGTATAACTTTACTATTTTTTTGGAAGACTCTGCCTATAGAAATACTTGCCAAATCCCTTGAAGTGAAACAAATCTTCATGTGTCACTAGAAAGTCCTTGAAATTTTTCGACTAGACAAAGACAAACGGCATCAGGCGCAAGCAAATAACAACCTGAAAAAAACACATATCTTCAAACGTTCATATACTAACACAAATATAAACTTACGACTCGCCAACATACTAAATGCAATATTCTTGAAATGGTCTAAGGAGGATGAAAGTTTGTGTATGTTGATATACGAGTATATATGAAGTTTTTTCTTTATATGAAAATTTGCATTTGCTTCCACAAACTTGACTGTTCGGTCATTGGTTCGTTTATCTAACAAACAGACATTGGCTTTCAAAGAGATTGCTATGAGTACAAGTAACCAACCAACCAAAAGCAAAAGAAAAGCTGTATAGAAGAAAAAAGAATACAAAAGAATAAAAAGCATCCAAAAAATACTTTGACTCACTTTCTAAGGCAGACTTCTTAACATCGATAAGCTTTTACCCTCAATAGTGGCATATAAAGGTATATGAACAACAGACGGCATCTGCAGGAGGGGTGAAGCAGAAGAGAACGAAGACAAGTAAAATCAAGGTTTGCAAAAAGATTCAAAGAATAAAAGTTAAGAAAGCTTAAGAGCATTTGTAGGTCGTGAGGCGGTAAACTTAAGGCAGTTAGCAGCAATTTTTCGAATGAAAGCAGTGAAGAGATTTCTTTGTTGACGCCAAGGCTTGGGATGCTTCGAAGGCGCTGTGAGTAAGTAAAGGAATTTTTAGTGGGCGTTGAAAATTTTAAAGCAAATTGTAAATCCGCTAAAGGTGAAATCGTAATAAATTGCATACAAATAAACAAAAATAAAATGTAGGTGCCTTCCATTCATAATTTTTGTACATATATGTATGAGTAATTGAAATGGAATAAAAATAATACCTATAATTGATTAATACAAAACATGTTATTCAAGCTCTGGTCATTTCAACAGCACTTGAGCGACAAATTTATCGACAGCTAATTCGGTAAATATTTCAATAAAAATATCGATATATCGCTGATAAATCATTAGCGATAACAACAACAAAGGTACCTTAAAGCAAAGTAATATTGTTGTGGAATTACATATGCGGTCCTGACAAATGAATCAATAATAACAATTTTTGTGCACTTTAAATCTTTTTTTCGAAAAAGTGTTACATAGGAGCAGTCATGCTGCTACCAATATCCACAGAGTACTTAAATCTTAATCCAGTCTGCTAGTAAGCTGACTACATTATTGCATTATTGTAGCTCGACAGCTAGAATTGCAATTGTCTGGCTATTTTCTCTTATAAACCCCTTAACATACCAAGTGGGTTCCTTGCAGGACACCAGAGAGTGATTTTAAGTGATTCTGTCATAATTACAACACACAATCAAACCATAATTTTGATATGTGCTTCAGATTGGTTAGGGATTAATATTACACTAATATGCCTATAATTCACTATATCAAAAACAGGTAAAAATAAGAAATCAATTTGGATTATGTTAAAGCGCTAGCATTTAACGACGTAGCGTAAACGTACGTTGACGCACGTAGCAACCAGGATTAGAACTACGGCAAGCCTAAATCGGAGTAAATGAGGTGAAAAATCGTAGCAGAAAATAAAATTCTGTAGTAGATTTGTATATATCGCTCGTTTCTGAAGTTAAGTATGCAAAAATGCATCACAATATCTCTCCCTTGCAACTATATTTATTTATTATTAACAAGGTTATTGAGCTTTGTACCACGATTTGTTTTTAGGAAAAATGGAAAAAGCAACACAGTCTGAGCGGTAGAAGTTATAGCTGCTATTTCGGAGATCACCACATCTCCTCATCAGACTTCCTTTTTCTAGACTTCAGCAGGAATCGAACCCGCATCATCGATGTTCCAAGCCAGAAGCGCATCTATAGTTAGAAGATAATTGCTCTTTGACCTTTATTTCAAACACGTGTATTATATTTTAGCGAACGAGTGGAGAAAATAATCTTACAAATTACGTTTCAACCATTAGTGCCGAGGAAAAAGTATGAAATTTATGCCATTTCTAAGAAATAATTTTGTTTAGATACAGATTTGGGTAATACTAAAGTTTACTATCTCTTCTGGAATAAAATATGTATTTATACCAAACATTCAGCCTTATCATAAATCTCGCCCGAAATTTTTTCAATCGCTAGTAGTAAATACACATAAGCGAAAAGTGAGTGATTTTGGACGAAAATGAAACGCATTATAAGGCTGATTAAGAATTATCGGAGTTCCATATTTTTATTAAAAGTAAATGCGTCTATAAACTTTAAAAAATAAGGCAATTGAACCTTGTGTATGCTTTTGGCCTAGATACTGCGATAAGTGCACTTTACTATTTTAGAAACAAAATCGAGGTAGATCGACAGTAAAGCGGAGTAGCGTACTAAATTTCTAATTTTCCTGAAAAATCGTAGTAAATCTACTACGATCGTAGTGAAGTTCTAACGCTGGTAGCAACATATCAAATTTACTGTTGATGGAGAGAGAGAGAAGCAACGAAAACGTCAACGTCATGCGGTGGTGAGTTTTCGTTAACACGCAAATTCCATAAGGTAAATAGATCATGTCAGCGTCAACGTACGTGTTTGCTACGTCATTGACTGCTAGCGCCTTTATTTTAGTTATATGTTAATTTTGACGGAGAGTGAATGATATATCTAAATTGAAAGAATACACCGTGCGACAAAAATCAAAAAACTTCAAAACACATGAAATAATCAGTATACTTACGAAGCTAGGGGCCTAACATAATAAAACAGCGTTTTTATTTTTTCTCGCTGACGACAGGATGTTTTTTTAAGGACTTTGAGATTTCGAAAATATGGATAACTAAACAAATTATTTAAGAAATTCAGTGCTATGTAGAATAAAAATATAGGCACCAAATAAAAAAGGAAATTCTATAAGATTAAAAAAAATTTCATTTTTTTGGTTCGCAAGGACGAATAGGGTTGAAAATGCCCTTTAAATAATTTTTTTTAACCTAATCAAATGAAAGGGATGATTTTCAAGAATGTGTTCACGTGTGTACTAGTCTTTAAGGTATATTTTTTCCAAAAACAAATATTGCGGATTTTCATGGATATTCAAAGATAAAATTTTGAAAAGACATTTTCATTAGCTTTTCGCCCTTATGCATACAAATTTTTAGTCTTTTTCAATCTTACAGAATTTTCTATTTCATTTGAAACCCATATTGTTTTTCTGGATTTCACTGAATTTTTTAAATTAACCATATTTTTTAAATTTCAAAGTCCTCTTAAAAAACCCCTGACGTCAGAAAGAAAAAAAACGCAAATTATACCATATTTTGTCATTAGTATATTGATTTCCTTGAGTGTAAAATTTACTGTTTCACCGTGATATCATGCCGGCATTGCTCATATGATGAAATTTCCAGTATACTTTATATTGAAGAAAATGCAAAAAAATAATAAAAATCAACAGCGACTTCAAACATTTTGTTTTACTAAAATGTAATGGGCTATAAAACTACATACCTAAAATTTTTTTTAAAAATTCTGAATAAAAAATTTAAACTATGGTGAAAGCATGTTGAATTTTTTTAATTTTCGTACAAAGTTTGAAATGTAGAATTAAGTGGTGCTTTGTTATATAAGGATCTAGACTTCTTTAAAAAATTAATAAACATTAAATAATCTGCCAAAACTGGTCAAAACTTCGCTAACCTATTTCTTTTTCCACAAGGGTATATGAATTTTATAATACTGTTGAATTAATAAAAAAATATTTGTCAATTTCAAAAAAATGATTATCAGATTACTGAAATATATTTCCAAACTCATAAAACTATAATTTTAATAACCACTTAACACAAGCAGTTGAGAAACACTAAAAAAAGGGTTAACAGAAGCAGTTCATTTAAAAAATAAAAAAGCTTCGATTACACAGGCACAAAAAAAACGTATTGGCCGAGACACTACGCTCATCAATCCCGACATATTTTTTTCCGTTGATTCCGAGTCCGAAGTCAGAACTGTCAAATTGACTCATTTTTTTGAGCTAAACTCAAAAAACTGCTCCGAAACACGAATTAATGCCGAAACTCTTTTTTTTTGCCGAGATACTACGCTATTCCATTTCGACGTATTTTTCCCCGCTGATTCCGAATCCAAAGTCAGAGGCGTCAAATTGACTCATTTTTTCTTTGCCGAGACTAAAAAAAAAAAAATTTAGCCAATTTGACTCTTCTGACTTTGGATTCGGAATCAGTGTGAAAAAATATGTCAGAACAGACTAGCTTAGTGTCTCATCCAAGACGTTTTAATTTTTTTGTGTGCCTGTGTTATTATTGCCCGTCAACCATAGGAATCACATACACATATATACATATATACATATGTCAGCGAATTGCTTTCATCCGTATTTTTCATTAGATCCTCATTCGCGCACTTTCATTCCACATTTAATTTTCTCTCATTTTATTTACATTTCACTGGAATGGAAACGAAATGTAAACACTGATTATCAGCAGTCGATAACTTCATAATTAAAAAGTTTTCATTCCGCTTTGTTGCATTTTCATCTCGATTCCTCTAACAGTCGGTAAGGCGCGAGAGGTGTCAATGATGGTGGTGGATATTAATTAAAGTGTGGCAATAAAAATGAGAGCACATGCATATATACACAAGCACACCCAGAGTTAACTACGTACGAACACTAACCTTCGTTGAAATCTGAATGGGCACCGCAATGAGCGTTTGAAAGCTGGGCAAACACACACATAGCAGTAGGAGCAACAACAACAATCCTTATGGCAGTAAGCCAAAATCCCAAAGAAGACAAAAATACATACATACATACATATATCCATCTATAAATATTATAGGCAGACAAACGGTGTTAATGATTCTGTGTGCGACGATTGCTGCTCGAATCAAATATTTCGTCTCGTTTGTTTGCTTGGATTTTGTGTTTAGTTTTTTTTTTATTTTTATATAATCAAACTTGATTTTTCCTTTTTACTTTTTTTCAAAATAAGTTGTTGGCTTTTTCGTGCTTCACTTTCGTTTACTTTATCTTTTTTTACGGTAAGCATTGATTAAAGCGCAGTATTATAAGGACTTGCCCCTATTTATTCATTTATTTCCCTTGTACTCGCCTGTATGTATGTATGTATGTGTATGTAGTGCTGGTGACCAAATATTGTATGACAGCGCATATTGAGCATCGCCGAAAACTAAGTCAAAAGTTAATTTGGCTAATGTAATGACTTGGAAAATGTATTTAATTATTCAAAGCACGTTGGGCAACATAAAAGTGTGTTAATGCAAATATATGTATATACATACATATAGTACATAAAGCGGTGCAAAAGGAGGAAGAGCTGTTGTGTCATACAAATTTTCGCGTATACTGTGAAAATATTGAAAAAAAAAATAACGTGGCATATTTAACGAGATAATTAATTTAATTATGGAAAGAGAGAAATAATAACGAAATTATTATTTTTTTATAGAAATGTTTTAAAAATTTTCATAATTTTATGTGAATTTTATTTATAAAGTTGCATTTAGAGTGGTAAAAAAATATTATGAATACGAGCTGCAATGCAAAAATTTTTTTCGTTTTTGGCAATTATCAAAGATACCTTTTTCAAGGCGTTTCGATTGCAATTAATGCCTCCATTGCTTTTTGATTAAAGATAAAAGATATTACTGAAAAACATATCGAACACTTTAATAATTTTCTTCTTCCTGATTGGCGCTGTAACTGGGTAAGCGATTTTGGTTGAGTCCAATTAAGCATGCCGGCTATTTCTCTTTTGTGTCAACTGATGCCAAGTGTAGCCAAATAAATCTCTACCTGGTCTTTCATTGCAGAGGAAGCCTTCCTCTACATCTGCGTCCTCTTATAAAAAATTTTACCTGAGCGCTTAAGTTCTGCAGCTTTTATTATCTTAGCCAGCATCAGATTAAAGAAATCACTGTGCAGTGTTGTTGTGCATTTCCGCTGCAGCGTAGTGCGGTATGTTCAATTTTTGCGCATACTTATAGGCGCCTTAATAATAATACGGATATTGAACACAGGGCCAGCGTTGCCAGGTTTTTCAGATTTTTCATTCCAATGACGATTGGACGATTTTGTACTTAAAAATTACGATTTTATACCCGTCGTTATCTATACATATTTTTAATGTTTTAGTTTTTTGTTTAATATTTATGTAAGTATATGCTAACAAAATGGCGTAAAGAAACAAAAGCTAGTCCTTTATAATTTTGACCATTTCATACTGTTTTGCAACACTGTGAAAAGTGCTGGTATTTGCGTTTGAAATTTTTGATCAAATTAAAAAACTACTATTTAATTTTAACAATGTTGTTTTACAAATTTTAAAATCAGCTAAACTAGTAACACCACATTGAATAAATTCTTATTGGATACTATGCTTTAGGCTCAAAAGTAGCTTTATCCCAATTGAGAAGTGACAAAAAAAATTTTCTTTTTTCACTGTATAAGAAGGAACATAATCCAAAAATTTAAAATGTCAGGGTACCAAGAGAAACAACTGGCGTGCTTTGGTGGACTCGGAGAACGAATAATAATGAATCAAAAAGTCTAATTTGTTAAGGTTTTTGTTTTAGTCATGTATTTTTGAGCCCGCAATCCGCCTACGTATTACTTCTTTAATATAAGTATTGGGCCATTCTATGTAAAAAGGAAAACGACAAAATTTGTTAAATGCCTTAATTATCCATATTTATTAGTAACGTCTTACTAAATGACTACATTTCATGTATCTGTGTAAAGACATTAAAAAAATAAAAATAATATGTATTTTTTGTCTATGGAAACTTTTACTTCATACATAATTACTTTATACGAGTCACAATGACCTGTCCCACTAGTCACAATTCTAAATATTTTTAAATATTTCTATGAAGATTATATCAGCATTATTTTTAATGAAAACGAAAACGCAGGTATGTCACTTGAAAATTAAGTGCTTTGGTTAAAATTCGTCTTTGAGTGCACAAAAGTAAAATAGAGGGATTTTCAGTGTCCCACTAGTCACATTCATTCAAATAATAGTAACAAATAAGTTATAAATTGTTTGGTATTTTTTTGAAAGGAGTTTTATACATTAGTTATTTATCTATATTAAAAACTATCCCTCACTGTTGTATAAGTTCCGGCGACATAGTTATAATTCACAATTGCTCACATTCTGTAGTCAAATGTCCCACTAGTCACAGTGGAATGGCCCTATTATAACTTTTCGGATAGCAAAAACGACATTCTAGTTTCAAAAAAAATTTTCGAAATAGTTTCTATACCAAGGCGAATTTATACAAGGTGGTGTTGGGAAGGCAGCTGACTTTTTCGCCGTGGTGAGCGTTACGTCAAAATGATGTGTTTGTTGTAATTTGACAAAACGAATTCCGTATAATTTGTTAGTGTAATTTTTTACTTATATACGGCTAACACCAACTTGTATTATTGCACCATGTTCTATACGAAATTTTTTTAATGATGGGAAGTAGGAAACGCTTAGTGTAAAATCGTAAATTCAAAAATTTTATCCAGCAGCCATTTTTAACTGTCAGCGTTTGGTTCAAATTTTATTGTTGATTTTTATTAATTTACATACCCTTTAACTGAAAAACAGAAAAAACGGACCCCTGAAAAGGTGACAGGTAACAAGATCAACGGAAATGACGTCAATTGACACTATTTCCCATGCTGATGCGAAATAAAATCAATTGATTTTATTACCTTTCCAAAAAGGAAATAAAATCACTTGACTTTCTCTTTCAAGCATTTAATTTGCGTAGCATCGCGTTCGTGCATCACCCTGCGCCGCGTGGCGGCACGCTTGTTGGGCAACACAGAAAGAAGAATTCTCGCCCCGCCTTCTCATCACAAAAGATATATAACATTAATATCAGAATCATCTATTTCAGCCTAGACTTAACCGGTTTGTCCAAACCGGCTTCGGAAAGACCAGTTTATCCTAGGCTAAACCAGTATATCCTATTGCATGTTGGTAGAACTAGTTTGGCCTAGGCAAAACTAGTTTAGCCGTAAGATCGGGTTTGGCCGGTAACATTTATAAACGGTGAAGGCAACCGGTATAACTTTGACAAAATTAATCTGGGATGACCGAAATAATAATAACATCCTTAAATATCTAAGTCGTCTTTCTGGTAGACCTTTGTAAATATATTACAAAATGAGCGTCAAGCAAAACAGGTTGTAAAAGATTTTTTTTCTAAAAATAATTTTGAATGGGAATGCCCGTTTGCTTAAAAAGTTAAATTTAATTTCATTTATATTGTGCGTAAGATTAATAAATCAAATATGGCTGTGAAGCGAAATAGTTGTAAATAATATTGTTAAAGGGAGTTGCCACCATTTTAATAAATAAAATTACGTTTTAATAATATTGCGAAATAGAATGGCATCTATTTGTTAAGTTAAATATAATTAATTATGTAACTCCCGTATGAATATAACACGGTGATACCAAAAAAGAGTGAAGTAAAAATGCCTGGGAAGTGATGTTAATTTTCTTGTAGATATTGTCGAGTAAAACAAACGAAACCGATTTTCAGTTTCTTCACAATTTTAGAAAGATGAAACTCATAGCCTTATTTAGAATTGTGTAATATCAATTTAGAAAACCTAAGAGACATACTTACAGTTGAAAATGAAGCTTTTATGAATTTAAGAACAATGTCTCGTGGCCACAGTTAAGATAAAGTCTACTCTAAAGTTAGTAGCAGTTTTTTGACATAACTTTCAATGAGATGTCTGTCAACTTTATCTCGACTATGACTACGCGCCTATGTTTTTTGTATAGTTAAATTTTATAGAAATGCATTTACTACAAACAGTTTTTGTATAGAACACTTACGCAGTATATGTTTTTAATTAATATTTTTGTAAAGAGATTTCAAACCGCACCTACAGCATACCTTTTGTAATTTCATCAAAATCGTACCATAAATACTGATTTTCTGAATAACTCGACTCTAACGCCATCTGGCGGATCTATTTTTCGTAAAAGTATTTCTTCTTTCTGATCCATAACTAAAGCTATTTTTACTTTTTCACAAAATGTTCCAGCTGATTTGCATCAAGCTGCTCTTCTCAAATCGAGT
>JAPVRG010292690.1:18258-31978 GCA_029783565.1 Rhagoletis cerasi
CCATTGGCCTAAAATTGTTTTAGTGGATTATGATCACATTTTTAAAATTTGACACATGGAAAGAGTCAAAACTGAGTACAAGTTAATGTAAACATTTTATGAAAAAATGGGGTGCTCGAATTTCGAGCACAGGGCGATACTAGTATATGAAATTAATTGTAAAGGAAAGGAGAATGACGAATGTGGAAAAGTATATATGGGCACAATAAAACGGCCTTTGGGTGTTAGACTGGGCGAACATGAAGCCGACGTAAGAAACCAAAAGACCAGCACAGCACTAGCACAACACATCGTATCAAGCGGACACTCAGCTGATTTTAAAACGCGAAAATTATTGATTGGAAAATAGAGAAGCAGCAAGATATAAAGTAGAGAGTCTGAGAGTTATGTATGTATGTATGCATATTCATAGGATAGTATGGAGAATCGCGAAAAGACGATGAACAAAAAAGAAGATACAGACAACATAGCGGCCGCCTATATTTCATGTTTATTAAAATAAGACTTTAGTATTGCCAAAGCTACCATAATGTATAGATGGTACTGATTTGCAGTGTATACGTGTTTAGTAATTTTTTTTGTTTTTAATGTTTTGTTAGTCACAGAAATTCAAATGTTTTCAACGTTATTAATTTCAAATTTGTTTAAATATTCAAAACAATAGTGTGAGTTGGTTTCTGCCTATGTTTAAAATGTTTAATTGTCTTTTTTTTATATTTTTCTTGCTTTATGGTTATGTTTTTAATGTTTTGTATCTCATTGGTTTGTGACAGTTATCAAATAACCAAATTGCCCCTGAAGATGCTAAAAAGTATTAGCGAAACGTTGGGCTAGAAAAATGGAATAACTTAATTTCATTCGCATCTTTAAACTTAGGACAGACGAGCCTATTAGTATACAAATTAAATAGGTTGGGGTGGTTTCTACCATTAAAAGTTTAACCTCCGAAACATTTTAAAAAATATAGTTTGCAGAAAAAATCGAGAATGTTCGCTAAATTCAAGTCGACTAAACAATCTAAAGAGCATTGTTGAAGAATTGGTTGCGCACCGTGGTTAGTGTTTAAGCGACTTATGCTTAAAAGCGTTTTGCTCATGCCAAAGGCGATATGCATTTTTTCATGCAATTCTCAAATGCTTCCTCGCTGAACTTGGTGAAATAATAAGTCGCTGACATTCACAACGATGGTCAATGCTAACCCAGCTTGGATATCATACGGTGCTTTAAGCAACGCTCCCACTCCACTCCCGGAGTAATTTTAAATATGAGGCTACGACTTACAAGCCATGCAGGAGCTCTACATGAATGCATCCAGGAATAAATCCCAGCTCATTGCACAGCAGCCTACGGCAGCTACAGCATGACTCCTCCTTTGGAGTCCACCAATTAATAAATGGTAAAAGGGTCACAATCTTACGCTAACGCTTCTCTCTCCCTCGCCCGCTCATATCAGGCTTATGAAGTGCTTAGTTGTCTTGAAGTGTACCTACAAACCATATGGGCTCATTGAGCTCGATACATAAATACACGCAACAAAAAGTTATCCCTAACTCCTGCAACTCGATCTCTACTCTAACCCTGGCCTCCCGCACTCGTTCAGCTAAAAAGTTAGGGAGGAAGAGGGGCAGACATAGTGTACAGTTCTCCCTACTTCTTCCTCGTCTCTACAATTGCGACAAAAGTCGTTGGTTGGGTATCCCAACCTCTTTCCATGCATGCCCATAAAGCTTTGTCTGCCTACTAATCTGAGAGAAAAACGGTCAAGCCAAGTGGGAACTTTAAATCGTTTTTCGTCAACGTATGGCCATGGTATTTACCTCCTCGACGAGTCGAGTCTTCAATCTGAGATTAGAGGTATGCCCACGTCCTGAGCAGAATTATCCATGGATATTTCCGTCCTTTTCCTTGCCGACTCGTTAGCCATGCATTTTCCAGGAATGTGTCTGTGCCCAGAGACCCATACAACAGTCAAGGAACATTTAGATGTCAACATTTGAGGGTCCTTCAGCACTCGATGGCTACTTTGGTCGTTATTCCGTTGCATTTAAGAGATTTAATAGCAGCTTGGCTGTCAGAATTTATAGTAAGAGGCCTTTCTGGAGAAGCGAAAGCTATGAGCCACCTAGCGGCCACAGTTAGGACCTTTAGCTCCGCCTGAAAACGCTACACTGGTCCGGTAAGCAAAGACTGAGGTTTAGTACGAATTCACAAGAGTCAATGCCGCTGCCTACTCTTCCGTTTAGTTTGGAACTATGTGTAAAAATATTCGTCTACCCCGAGTCTGAGTCTGGGATACTTATAGAGAATTGGTTGTTTAAACAGAGTAGAGAATTAGTATAATCTTATCTTCGTAGATTATTCGACAGAGTTCCCTGGACGCTTACGAGGTCGAATCTGAAGTCTCTCCACGACTGTCTAGCATATATCTCGGCAGGGCTACAACCGGTCAGAAATTTTCCATAGATGTAGATCCAGCTCTACATAAAAAGGGCGTTAAATAAATATACAATACAATAAATGTAAGCACATAACATACATACACACTAAATAAAAAAATTTTTATGAAATAAAAGTTGGCTCTGCCATTTCAGGCTTGGGCGTATCCCGTCGTTCCGGGCCGGGCCGGGCCTCACTGAAATTCTTTACGTACGGGCTCGTGCGTGTTTTTGAAAGTGTATTTTGCACTCGCGCCGGGCCGGGCCTGAAAATGTAGGCCCGCGCCCATCTCTAAGTTGTAGTTTGAAGTTTACGTAGGCCTTGCCGAAAAGCTTTGCACTGGTAATGAAGTACATTCTAAGACCTCAAGCAGTAAGGGGAATGTAAAAACTAATCCAGAGTCCTCGAAATACTCTCAAATACAGATTAATAAGTGCCAGGGTGTTGACAAAACGTGATAGCGTATGAGGAGATACTGGTCAGGAGTGTCTGTATCTGTGTCCAAGGACACGTTTTTCGAGCTCAACCAACATTAGATTGGAAGAACACCGAAACATGAATAGAATATACTTAAATCAAGTGAATCTACGAAATGTCCTAGTACCCTGATAAAATAATAAACTAGATTCAAAAGACTAAATACGGTTGCCTGAGTCTAGAAGCACGGTATGGCCCCGAAATTTCATAGCCCAAACCCTGGCCTATATGGGAAATCATTCATCATCAAACTAAAATAAGTTAATAGTAAACAAATTTTCTTTAAAACCAGCTTCCTAAATATGAACCAAAACGGACCATAAATAAGGGTTTCCCAAATATCTTTACTTCTTCGCCACCAATCGACAAAATTTTTTGTGGAGTTATTCCTTTTTTCTCCACTCCTTCACAACCTACCGAATTAACACATCTTTCATATTGCAATGTGATCGGGCTGTGACCCAAGTTTTTAGCTTCAAGTCTCTAGCTCTTCGGGAAGTTGGTGAAATAATGATTGCTATATTCCAGGACATACTTACAAGTGAAGTTAAATAAAATCTTGTAATTTGTAAAAAAAAAAAATTATGAGAACGACTGTAATCTGATCTTTTTGGTTGTTGGAGTTTCCGACAGTGTGGGAAAATTATGTGCATATTGTGGAACGATTTTCCGTCACCCCTTGTCGGCATTGTGACATCTTCAGTGTAAGTTCTCGTTCTAAATAGTATCTATTCATCCGTTAGAGCTTATAGTCGCGTTAATGTGCATTGTTTCTTAGTCAGTATGCCTTAGCGGATGCTATTTATTAGAGTCTAACAAAGGACTGTTTGTCACGGTGTCCCGGTCCAGCCTTGAAACGTCCCGGTTGCAGGTAAAACTGGCAAAAAAAAGTGGATGTGGCTGCTGCTAATTTCCATGTGTGCAAGTTTTCGAGGGAAATGTTATGGGTCTAATTTATTTTTAGCCCTATGAGTTTTTTGAATTTATAATCCTGTTGTGGCATACGATATGCTTTGTTCTTTAACACCGAAAAGTCACATATTTTTGTAAAAGTATATAAAAATTCACCGTTTAGCCAAAAAAGGGAGAAAATGTGGCTCGATAGAACTTCTTATGTTGATTTCAACCATACCAAGATTATTTGGCACAAATAAAAACCAAAGCCAATAAAAGAGGTTAAAGTTGAACTTTTTTATTTTTTATATTTATAATACCTCGGAAACTATTTGACCGATCACACAAGTATTGATGCTAATTTAAAGATAATTTAAATACATTTTACGCGACGTACATAATATAATTCTTTTTAAAACAAATTTTAAACAAATGCCATAGAAAAAAATGTAGTTATATATATTTTGTTTAATAGGTATTTCTGGCTAAAAAATAAAAAATAAAAAAAAGGAGAAAATTATGTACACCAAGTGAAAGACCCCCTAATTACCTTTATTTTGACGTCATTAGCTTTTTAATAGGCTATGTTGTTCAAAAGATGTTAATATTTAAAAAAATCAAAAAATTTGATTTTATCCATTGATATCTTCTTTATTTTTCACTTCCGCTAGATCATTTTGGTAGAGTTGAAACCATATAACGGTAGTTTGCAGATATACAAAAACTACGACATTTTAGTAACCAGAAGCTTATTGACTCAAAATTGATATTTGCAATAATATATCAGCAAGTAATAAGAATATTATAAATTTTTGAAAAAGGGGCGTAGCCACGCCCACTTATGGACTTATATGTATTACTCGGTAGCCGCTCTACCAATTTAAACGAAACTTGGTACAAGTGTTGATCTTTGTCCAACATAGAAAAGGGTGGAAATTTTTTAAATCGGACAATAAGCACGCCCACTTCCCATATTACGGTAATTTACAGATATACGAAATCTGCGTTAAATTAGCTTATTTACTGAAAATTTATGTTTGCAATAATTCCTTAGCAAGAAATACGATTATAAGAAATTTTTAGAAAATGAACGTGGCACCGCCCACTTATGACTATGCGTAACCGTTTTAACAATTTCTACCAAACTCGGTATAATTAATGTACCTGATACAAAAAATCAAGATGCTGAATATGTTTAAAATCGGGCTAAAAATACGCTCACTTTTCAAGTTGGTACTTACAACAAACTCTTAACAAGAAGTAAGATTTTTACGGACTTTATAAAAATAGGCGTGACACCGCCCACTTTTCCGTAACCGTTTTATCGATTTCTACCAAACACAACTAAATTATTTTTTGAGTCTAACTGAGCATATTATCAATTATGTTTTAAAAAGGGAAAAAAACTACCGCTGTTTACCATGTAACGGTAGGTTTCAGAATCGTGAACGATGATTCATACGTGCGCCGGGTATTTAACGTTCGGTTTCACCCGAACTTAGAATTCTTCTTTCTTTACTTGTTTAATTTTATTCACTAAATTAGGTAAAGTTATTTATTTAACTAGCCTGTAAGATTTTGATTTAATAATCTTGATTTAAAATTTTCTTTGTACATTTGGGATATAATGAACGATGCTCGCGAACACATTGCAATACGAATGCCCTCTGACTCTCGTCTTTTGTCTTTTTGTCTTTCAGCAATATAGTTCACTACTTACTCGTATAGTTGTTTTATGATATCATTTCTCCTCATCAAAGACCCTTCACTTTCCCTTTTATTTGGGTCACATTTTAAAAAAGCTGCGTCGATATGGGAATTTATCCTCAAAGGGTGCTCTTAGACTTAGCTCGTAAATGTGGTGACGAAAAGCTTTTTTTCCAGCAGGACACACGCTCCTTTCACTCTGCCCGTTTCGAAAGCAGCTGTGTTACAACACAATGCATTAACTTTTGTCGATAACTCTCATTTCTACAAGGCATTGAATATGGCTGTTGCCTGTTCCCGGCCGGAAAAACTTTCTAATTTTGAGATGAAACTGGAACTGTGACTTCGTACAATTTAACACTTTTTAAAAAACATATACATATCCTCCACGGCAGCAGGCTGAGACATTGGAAGACATAAACAATGCTTTCACGCAAAAACAAATTATAACAAGTTTATTTGTATGGTAATTGAACTTACTTAGTCCAGTCAACATTTTACTATCTCAATGAACACAAGGAATAGTTGTAACGAATCCTAGTACGACGTTTCCACGATTCGTAATTCGCTATCCCATTCGTAATTGGCTCTTGCATTCGTAATTGGCGCCCCGAATTACTCTTCGAATTACGTAATTCGCCATAAAAATTTTGAGAGCGAATTACCTTATTCGTAGGTAATTCATATCGAATTACCATGTGAATGAGGAACGAATCTGTTCTTAATCGAGGGAGCGAATAACGTAATTCGGATGTCATGGAAACACCATTTTTAAGTGTGATTTATTGTGCTCAGCACGCTCAGAGTTTAATTTTTCACGCTGTCATTGTATTGAAATCTCTTTCGTGTTGAGACCAGGAGCTTCTCCTGCTGCTTATAATAAATAGACAGCATTTCGAGTACTAACTTGGAAATGTTGTATGAGTCACAGCCATACAAACTTCAAACGCAGGTCCGGTAGGGAAGGCGTGAAATTTAGAACAGTTCTTTTTGCATCCAACCTCAACTTTTTGGGGGGTGAGACTTGAGATTTTTTGAAAATGAAAAATTACGGACGCCCTTATGTACCTACATTAGGGTGGTCCTTAAAAATGAAATTTTAGGTCTCACCACCTCAATCGGTAATACCACGGTCAAAGATATCGTATATAAATTTTAGTCCCGATTGGAGACGGTTAAGGCGTGTCGCACAGGGGTAAAAATTCAAATTCCACTATGGAGACTCAACATACAGGAATCTGAACTTTGACGCCTGTGTGACACGCCTTAACCGACTCCAATCGGGACCAAACTTTATATGTGATATCTTCGACGTTAGTAGTGTCGATTTTGGGTATTAGATGGAAAAAAAATTAACTTAAATTTTTTGAGTCTCCATAGAGGAATCTGAACTTTGACGCCTGTGCGACACGCCTAAACGGTCTCCGATCGGGACCAAAATTTATGTGTGATATCTATGACTATATTAGCATCGATGTAGGGGTTGAGGCGTAGGAAATCTGATGTAAAAATGTGCTTCACAAATTTAAGGACCATCCTAATGTACATACATATAAACATTTACTTATGTATGCATACATATGTACATAAATGTACAAGTAATACATACCTACTATAGAGCTGCACTCGTTGAACGACTTTAAATTTGGACAAATAATAAATGTTTGCACTCTGTTATCACACTTCCAAAGGCATGCACATTTTCAAAGCTTGTAAAATATTTTTTATGCACTTTTGAGTTCAAACAAGTACACACTTCTGTGTATGTATAGTAAATATGTATAGAAAATACGTGCAGTTTTATACTTGAATATATATAGTGCTTACATACTTATACGTAGGTTTCCAAAAGCTTTGCAAACAATTTGTAAATTAAAAGGATCTACAGCAAAATGAAATTTATCAAGTTTCATTTGCAGTTCAAAAGTACAAACTAAGGTGATAATAAAGTGTGTAACAACAACAAGTTTGAAGAAAATATTTTTATTGTTATAAATATTTAAAATATTTTCATTCAGCTTGCAGGTAACTAGCTAACAGAAACCACCATCTTTACACATACATACATACATATGAGCATCCAAATAAAATAATAAATATTTAAGTATACTGTCCAAAAATTAAATAGTTTATTAATTACTGTAAATATCTGTTACATCTTGTATGCTCTTTGTATTTAATTTCAATAAACTATGAATCTCACACTTACGGCAACAACAATATAATCATAGTGATTATTAAATGAAAATTTCTCTTTACGCATTTTACTTTAAAGAAAACAATAACAACTGATGGCCATTTAACTTTCGTGTCAATCTGTAAACAAAAACATCGAAAATTAATTTGCTAGTGTTATTGAAATCATAATAATGCCAAAATGACAACTAAGCAATGCATTTAAGTAAAATACATTCTAAAAAGAATATGTCAACTTGAAGTTTGTTACAAAGAGTTTGAAGGCTTGAAAATGTTAAGTGTAAAAAAATATGTATGTGAAAATAGATTTTTGAGTAAATTTTTGCCACATATTTTTCTATTTAATACTGCGCCGAATTCTGGGTCTTCGTTTGAAGCAAGGAGGTTACAATCCTCTATGCAAACTATACCATGGAACTTTAGGCCAATAAGCCTTTCATCATCTCTATTAAAACTGGAAGCTTCAAAATTCACATTTCACTCTCTATCAACCTAACTAGGGCCGTATCCGGGACTACTTTTTTTGGAACTCAGCCAGAATTGCTTTGGCTGTTAAAGCTCCAAAGAAGAAGAAGTTGAGTGAACTTGGTTAAAAAAAAAATATTGTAAAGGAGTACTGACCCTTCATAAGACCTTGAATTTCTTGTGGTTAATCGATTACTCTATCCATTTAGAAGATATTAGCAGTAGAATTCTAATGCCCACTGAAAAAAAAAGAAAAAAAAACAAAAAAAAAAGGAAGAGGCCTTTTTTGTAGAGCGTTCAATTTCCTATAGAAATAATTGAAACTCATTTGACAATAATTATTTTTTAATAAGTTAGAAAAATTTAAAACAAAAAGTTATTTTCCTTAAAATACTTCAATCTTTGACCTTGAATATCTTTTAAATGGTTAGATTAATGAAAAGAGTATACGACCATTTTTGTAGAGCATTCAATTTCCTATAAATATTGATGGATGGCCGCTGTGGTGTAGTGGTAAGCAGTGCGCGCTTCCACCCCGCAGGCCTGGGTTCAAGCCCTGGTCAACGTCGCAAAAAAGTTTAGAGAAAAAGGTTTTTTCTTAACAGCGGTCACCCCTCGGCAGGCAATGGCAAACCTCCGAGGGTACTTCTGCCATGAAAAAGCTTCTCACAAAAATACAATCGCCGTTCGGAGTCGGCATAAAACTGTAGGTCCCTCCCGTTTGTGTGACAACATCAAGGCGCACGCCACAAATCGGAGGAGAAGCTCGGCCAAACACTAACATATGTGTAAGCGCCAAATTATTATTATTATTATTGATGATGCAACTGGTTTAACGATCTTTTGGTGACAAGATATGACCATGAGACTAAATTGAAAATGGAAAACTATGATGAGCATAGTCTTCCCATTAATATTAAGAGCTCAGATTTGGTAAATACTTTCTAGAGGTACCTGGAACTAGTTTTCGTGTGTCGGATCCAAGAAAAAATACTTGATTTTTTTTCACCCACCCTGATGCATATATGTGTGCAAAATAAGAATATTTACTTAAACGCAACAACAACAAAATAAAAATTAACAAGAAATAGTTTAATATTTACTTAATCTAGTCGCAGGCATCGTTCCATACATTTTTTTAATGGAGAACATTTTTGTGTCGATAATTTTGTAAATTTCTAGCACATGAGTGCCTAGGTGCTAAGCAGTAATGAATTTATCAATTCCAAAATATTTTTTAACATTTGTAATGTAAATAGAAAATTTTTCAAATGGAAACTGCTAAAAACACATCATTTAAGTCATATTCATCGATTTAGTGCAAAAGTAAATCGCACCGATTTCAAATCAGAACATTCCTGTAATTATCTTTTTGGCATGTAGAGGGAAGAAAGTATGTATGCTAATTTTGTTGTTGTTAGTTTTTGCTTAACAAATTTTACCTTTAGTTGGGTAGCAATATTATCAAGAAAAGGCAATGCTATAGCCGCTCTATAATAAGCTTCAGGGTTTGATGATACGGCCGCTGTGTTCCAACAACAACAAAAAATAAAAAACAAATGTTTTTTCGAACAGTGGTCGCCCCTCGGCAAGCAACGGCAAACTTCCGAGTGCATTTCTGCCAAGAAAAATACCCTGTTGGAAGGAAGTGAAACAAGTGATACTCTTTTTACCCAAGAAACCATTAATTGAGAAAGTAGTTAGAAACAAACTACTTTGGAAGTTCTTTAGGCCAAATGCATTTTAAAGTAGTTTAAATCATATGCAGAGTCGGACTATTGACTTGCTCATTGTAATTCAAACCGAACATTTGAAAACATATTTATATGTCTGGCTGTAGCTGAGTGTGCAGAGGTGCTTGCTGTTATTCGTGGGCTTCCAGAAGGTTCGGGTTCGAATGCCGTCAGAGGCAAAATTTTAAAATGATAATAAGAATTTTTCTTTTGTGTCTCCGAACTATGAAAAAACATCTGTGAAGTGCAGAACGAAGGCGCTTTCAAATGAAAAATACTGATTTTGAAGTTCTTTAGACCAAATGCATTTTAAGGAAGTTAAAATCATATGCAGGGTCGTACAATTGAATTGCTCCTATCAGTTGTTTGGATGAAGAAAAGTGAGAATGTCAATTAGTTGTAATAAATAAAAAAAAGTACTTATTAAATTGATTTTAAAGTAGTTAAATTTCCTGCAGGGGAGCTTGTCATAAAAATACAATCGCCGTTTGGAGTCGGCGTTAAACTGTAGGCCCCTCCCGTTTGTGTGTCAACATAGAGGCGCACTCCATTAATCGAAGGAGAGCTCGGCCAAACTCCAACATATGGATATTATGTGACAGGCACGTTTTTTGAGGTGAGGAAAAAATCCTTCAGATTCGTGGCTTCGCAGAGACCTAAGACCACGGTAAACAGCTAATCACTGAGTACCAGGAGTAATGTTGACGAGCGCAGTCCTCTTGAAAACTGTAACACCTGGTTGTATCCTATTTTTGCTGTGGCTTACAGAAAGTCTGTTCCTAGGAGACTAATCCTCCATTTGCTTAGGACAGGATATGTTCCACTGTGCATTTTACGCTCCGCATCTTTTACAGACCTTATCATTGGTCAGAGCCAGTTTGAAGGCATGCCATGCCAACAGACAATGTCCTGTTAGTCTCTACCTCTTGAGGGATAGGAGAGGCCTCATGAGCGTGATATCATATGCTCTACACAAACAAATAGGCACTTTGCAACTTTTTGTTTGGTCCACACCCTCTGCGCCTTCCGGCTCACGTATAGGTCAAGCTCCCGTTTTACTGCTTGCTGAGAAATCGGCACTTCATAGAATAGCGTAGTTTCCAACAAAGCGCCTTGTTTGGCAAGGCTTTCGGCCTCCTCATTACCCGTGATAAAAGTGTGCCCCGGAATCCAGAACAGGTGTACGTCTGTGGCTGTCCTAAGCCGTAGTAAATGGAACATTAGGGACTAAAAGCGGCTTATGCCGACTGATATTGACTTTTATAATAATATAATAATAATACATTGGCGCTTACACATAGGTTAGTGTTTGGCCGATCTTCTCCTCCGATTTGTGGCGTGCGCCTTGATGTTGTCACACAAAGGGGAGGGACCTACAGTTTTACGCCGACTCCGAACGGCGATTGTATTTTTATGAGAAGCTTTTTCATGGCAGAAGTACCCTCGAAGGTTTGACTTTTATAAGTATAGCTTAAAAAATAAAAGTCAGTAACTGATTTATCTTTATTACATTTATAAGTAAATAGAAGTCACTGACTGATTTCCATTGATGACTTTTATAAATAAAAAAATTCAATAACTGTCATCTGAGACATATACTATTCAAATTAAAAATTACTATTTCTTGAAAATTATTTCCATAAAAATCAGAAATAATTGTTATTTTTAACATATCAAATAAAAATCAAAAATAACTGTTATTTTTTCAATTTTGCAAAAAATTACAAAAACAAATATATTGTCAAATTTAATTTTAGGTGCAAAAAGAAATCTATTGGTATATTGCACTTAGTTGTAGAACATTTCCTTCATAGTGAATTTTTCAATGACAGTTTTCATCAATAACTGTTATTTTCGGTCCCTGTTATATTCAGATCAAACTTGAAAGTTTATAACATCAGCAAGCTTAGTTTTAAATGTACAACTTTTAAACAGAATTGCTTACCTCCTTTTTAGTTGATGCTTAATTTAAGATTTTAATCAATCAAGCTTTTAGTTTGAAATTTCCTTTATGTCTTTTAACTAATTCATAAAATATGTATTTTATGACGAAACTGCTGGATTTTGTGTTAAAGTGTGACTAATCTCAGTTTACCTCACTTGACAACTCATTTGTATGCAAAGAGTGGTTGTGAGCAATTATTTTTCTTAAAATAAGATAACTTATCACTAAATAATTCGACACAATTTTATAAAATACTAGCTTTTGCCCGCAGCTTCACCCGCGTGATGTTCGGTTAAACGTTATGATTTCAAAAGTAACAAAACAGAAAATAATGAAACTAATAAATTTTATTTGAAAAAAATTGCTGATTGTCTCGAGGTTGTAGAACATGGTCAATTTTTCGAGTTTCAACTAAATTGGAAATTCCAGTGTAAAAGAATTTGTATTTCGAAGATAGTCTTTATACTACTTGCATTTTTTTAATTATTCTTATAGGTGGCAATTCTTTCAAACAGATTGAAATTGGGGAAAGGTGGAAAATCTTTGCTGTAAAACAGGGACAGTGGGGTTATAATCTATATGTTCCGCTCAAATTTATTATTTTTATTTATTAATAAAATTAAGTTCAACTTTTTAAATCGGTGGCAATCCTCTTAAAAATTTTTTCGTAATGAAGCTTTTTAAATCTAGTTCGTTTGGTACCCTTAATGAAGAATTTCGTTGAACTTATAATTTAAAACAATAGTTAAATTTTTAATCAGGTGGCAATCCCCTTCAAAAATATTCGATATGCTAATACAGGGCATAATCTATCTGTGTACCAAGTTTTTACCAAACAAAGAGCAACAAACATACTCACACTCTCACTTACTTGATCACATATTTTTACGTTTATGAACTGGTGGCAACTCTCGTCATAAATATTTTTGAAATAGATGCAGCTTTCTTTTAACCTCTGTTTGATACCCATATTTTATTTAACTTGTTATTTAAACTGTTTTTAACTTTATTAACAGGTGGCAACCTTATTCAAAAATGTTACCGAAATTAAACTTTTTCGTCTCTCTCTTGTTTGGCACCCATTTCAAAATATTTCATTTAACTTGTTAGCCAAATTGATTTTGAATTCCTTAACAGATGGCAACTCCCTTAAAAATTTTAATTCTGATTTAAAGATTTTTTAAGCCTCTCTTGTTTGATACCCATATTAAAATATTACGGTCAATTTGTTATTTAAAATGGTTTTACCTTTTTTATCCGGTGGCAACCCTCTTAAAAAATATTTTCCAAATAAATAGCTTTGTACCCCTATTCATTAGACACCTACATTGTTGTAACATTTTGCTTACCTTTTTAATTAATCAACTAAAACTTTTAGAAAAGGTGGCAATTCTCTTAAAAAAAATCCTAAGTTATATTTCAGGTTATAGTCGATCTGTCTGTTAAATCTCATTGAAGAATATTAACGCATTTTAGCGTGAAAGAGCTACAAACATACTCACAAACTTTCACATTTATAATATTAGTAGGATTTAAGGTATTTCTTACTATAATATAAAAATATCTTGTATGAATGCAAGCCACGTTAAGTGTACGTATTTCCACAGTTGCATAGAAACTTATCTAACCCTTTCAATGGCTAGGATAGAATAAATATGAAAACTAAATTTTTAGGTAATATTCCTTTAATTTAAATAAATAAAAAAACTTAAAGTACAACTGAGTTAATCGCCAAATATCTCTCTAAATTTAGCTTTACGTCGTTTTAGGTTTCTTTTTTATACCCGAGCGCACTTGTGCACAAGGGTATATTAAGTTTGTTCACATAACGGTTGTTTGTAACAGCCTAAAGGAATCGAGAACGATA